>DF357475.1:2148-19359 GCA_000787875.1 Solanum virginianum | reverse complement strand
CTCTTCCTAAATATTGGAATAAATCAAGATATCATCAATAAAAACCATCACAAACAAATCAAAGTAGGGTTTAAAGACCTTATTCATAATATCCATGAATATTGTCAGTGCATTAGTCAACCTGAAGGACATAATCACAAATTCAAAGTGCCCATACCTAATTTGGAAAGCCGTCTTGGGAATATGACACTCGCTCACTTTCACTTGGTGATACCCGAACCCAAGATCAATCTTAGAGAAGTGACTAGCCCCATGAAGTTGGTCAAAAGGGTCATTAAACCTTGGTAGAGGGTACTTATTCTTTATGGTAACCTCATTAAGTTACCGATAATCAATACACATCCTAAGAGACCCATCTTATTCTTTATAAACAACACCGGTGCACCCTAAGGTGATTGACTAGGCCTTATAAAACCTTTTTCCAACAAATCTCTCAATTGAGCTTTCAACTTCTTAGACTCCACCGGGGCCATATGGTAGAGTGGAATAGAAACAGGTTGAGTATCGGGAAGGAGGTCTATGCAAAACTCTATTTCATTTTTCAGAGGAACACCGAGAAGCTCAACAAGAAAAACATCAAGGAATTCATTAACCACCAGAACCGACTCTATGGGAAGAACTTTGGACTCAACATCCCTAACCCTCATAAGATAATAGAGACACCCCTTAGAAATTAACTTTTAGGCTTTAATGCAGAAAATAATATCCCCTTGACAACCACATCATGACTCTCCCACTCAAATGAAAGCCCACCTGCTCTTGAAGGTATTGCTCAATAGCCACAGGACTTCAATGTCAAGCTTATCAGAGGAACCAATATAGGGTAAATCCTATGGTTATGGAGGTGTCTAGAGCTACTGTGCTGGCACCACTGCCAGCTGACATAAAGTTTGTGGTTTCGAGTAGGGTTACTTAAGATGCAGCAGAACCGTTGGTTGTTTGTGGACTTGCCGTCGGAGGATCCTCACAGCCATCTATGGGAACATAGAATCTTTCTATGGATGTTGTAGGACTTTGCGTCCTCCCATCATCTCTTATAGGCAATACAGCACTATGGCTATCTGAGCTCCTATAGAGTTCGATCACTAGTTGGGCTAAACTACAGAAGGCCTAAACCTCCACCATACCATCTCTCACCAAGGCCTTCAATTCGTGCAAGGCAGGTCAAGATATTATTTACAGAAGGCCTTTTTGGAGAGGTACTTCCCGAGGTTGAAGAAGCTCAAGCTGAAAAATCATATTAACAACTTTGATCAACTTTCTAATGACTCAATTAGTATTATATGGGAGCTATTCATTAAGTGCTTGAGGAGTGTCTCGGACCATAAAATTGTTGATACTGTCTTGATAGAGATTTTTTACCGTGCCGTAGATGTGAATAGTCAATCATATATCGACACCATCCTGGGGGCTTCTTAGTAGAGCAATCATTCGTAGAGATTGCTTAGTTGCTGAACATGGCGGTCAAATTGAATCATTTGTGGAGGCCCATGAATAACATCCCCACTAACCTCGGGCATGGCCGACATAAGCCCAGAGCAGGTAAAAATAAATGAGGGGACTATGCAGATGATCGCTCAAAGCAATACCAATATGAAGATGCTAATGAAGCAGAAGTGAGAGCCAGCTAGGTCTAGAAGCATCCAGGAAAGTTGCCACACCAAGCAGAGGGGATAGGAAAGAGGTGCTGAAGGAGACCACAAGGATGGCTATGGGAGTGGTCATTCATGCCTTCATATAATCATGAGTTGCGCACCAATAATTTCTAGGTTTGAGGAGATACTTAGCCAACTGTTGAGAAGGGTTGACACACAAGACAAAACCTTGAGGGAAATTAAGGCTGACATCATTAGCAAAAATAAAAAAATTGAATCCCATTCTGTCACAATCAAATGGGTCAACCTTTATTTTGGACTAGTATCAACTCAACTTCGCCAGTTCTAGAAGGGCAGATTACCCAGCACTATAGTGTAAGACCCAAAGAACACTAAACAATACAAGTTGGATATGACTAGTAGGGAGGGGAACACCCCCAATCTATCTAAATTGTTGATAGGAAAGAATGAGAGCTTGAGGAAGTCTGAGAACTCAAGCTTTCTATGTCGTGTTGTGACAATAAATTTGGCATTGCTTGGAACGTAACCCAAGGTGGAAATCGGCACTTTGGTGCCTAGGTATATTTTTTGACCTCAATACTTTATTTTGCTTTCATTGTGTGCATCGTGGACTATGCACTTCTTTTTCCACGGGGTGTGGGTAGTTATGGGCCTCAGTGAAGTCTGAGTAGCGTGGGTCCATAACTACCCCAAAATTTTTATCCTGGGATTTTTTAGCCTGTGTTCTTTTTCCCCATGGATGTTTATTTTCTATTGAACTGGCATGTTTAGGATGTTTAGGTAGTAGTTGTAGCATATAGTACTAATATATATGGCATATGTATGTTTTTGTATTTGTTTGTGAAAAAAACAATATCCACCAAATTTTGATTAGTTAGTCTAGATAGCAAGCATGCATGTTTAGGTGTGTTGACAATGCTTGTTCATATAAGTGAGGATAAATTGAATAAAAAGCATGATCTGAGAGTTTTTTTGTTGATGATGTAATCAGTTTCATGTAAGTGTGAGCTTAATTTGCTAAATTCATGTGTTATGTACTAATTCAGAACTTGCCTTGTTACTCTAATTTGGATTGTCAAGTGATTGGATTAGGAAAGGATCTTAGGCCATTGTTCTTAAAAGTCCACTTAGCTTAGTGACCAACCAAATGTGCAGAATACCCTTTGATCCTAATTTTTGAGCCTGACATGTACCTGTTCCTTGTAAAAACCTAAATAACCTAGCCTTATTAGTGTAAAATCCTAAAATTAATCCTGGTCCTTCCTTGAACATTGTGCACCTTGATTGAGGCAAAAAGTCTCTGTTGAGGGTGGCTACCAAAAAGTGGCCCTAGTTCTGTGGATGGATAATGTGTACCTCAACTCAGGCCAAAAGCCTAAGAGGATGGTTGGTGTAAGGGTGAAACACATAATGAGGGGGGAAAGTTAGTAATGCAAAGAAAAAGGAGAAAAATTATGTATTGGGTGCAAGACGAATAAGTGAAGCCTTAGTTATGAGCTAAAAAGAAAAATGAAGGGTAAAAATAAGGCAAAAGCTGAAAATGAAAAGAAAGCACCCAGAAAAGCTTGAAATAGGAGAAAAGGGAGAAAGGAATAAAAGCAACAGTGTTACTAGGGAAAAAGTGTAGAAAAATGCAATTTCAAAGAGGGCCTTTAGTCACTATGTTCACAAAATATCATATCAATGTCCCCCAAGCCTACATTACAAGTCAATCAAGTCCTAAAGTGATACTAGTCCAAGTAGTTGAAGGTCTTAGCCATGATTATGGGGGCAAGCCTATGGTATTGGGCATGATATATGAATATCTTTTGTGAGGGTGAGTGATTTTGCATAGTCCTAAGATAATACATGAAAATATCATTGAGAGTGAGATATGGGACTTCTTATTATGGGGGCACTTGTATTGTGTTGTTAGCATTAGATTTACTCAGTGATTGTGACTTATTGATAGTACCTTGCTTGTCATAGTTGCACTGTCACATGCATTAGTCTGTATTGGTTTGCTGGATAGCTATCTGATTCTGTTTTGAAAAGCAGGTGTGGTTATCTGAGCTTAAGTTTGATCTAATGTATACCATAGGTTGATGTCTGTGTGCTACTATACTGCTTATATAGATTGAGCCTGTCGCTTGAGGACAAGCAATAATTTTAAGTTAAGAATGTTGATGTACTGCCAAAATATAGCACTTTTAATGCTTAAAACTTGGAATTTTGTGTATTCTCAATGCGATGCTAGTAGGTTTTATGTGTTTTTGTATTTGGTTTGCAGGATTTCAGGGTTGGCATTGATTTTGGGAAGATTATGTATAAGTTGCTGATTTTGAGCATGTACGAAACCCTTTATGGGTCGTAAATCATTCTACGAGCCATGAAGGAGATTTCATGGACAATTCCAGTGAGGGCTAATTTTCTGAAGTTTATTATATGAACATGCAGACGGGTCGTAAAATATTTTATTAGTCCTAGATCATGTCTCATGCCCTGAAGATCAAAGAAGAAGGACTTTCTGAATTTTCATCCGAAGAAATCTCCTACAGGCCATAGAACACATTATGCATCATAGAGGGGTATTGTAGAACACAAGTCCAGTTTCGCAGAAACAATGTACGAGAGCCCGATTACGAGCTGTGGAACAGAATAAGGCCCGTAAAATAGTTTATGAGGCGTGCCAACCCAGTTATCCTATTTTGTTTAGGACTTCTATATTAAACATTATAAATATTTTTTTATGTTATTTTTCCAGGAGAGTTCGAATAGTTAGCAAAACAATAGTGAGATAGAGTAGAAAAAACATTGGAGGGTTTTGAGAAACACTTGTACTCTTTGATTTGATCTTCTAATTCTAATCTTGTTATTCTTATTGAAACTTGGATTTATTTATGCTTAATTCAATTGTGTAAGTGCTCTATTATGTTATTCGAATTTATAAGTCTTGCATCTATACAAATCATGAGTAGCTAAATCCACGACTAGGGTGTGGAAACCATGAAGAACTAACAAGGTAAAACCAAATGATTCATAATTCTTGGAAAGTGTGAATGCATGTATTAATTAACTCTCTTCGTTTTGCATGTTTTCTAGTGGTGGACAACATTAGAATCCACCTAGTATTACTAACTGGACCAAGGTAGTCATAGGAAAAATGATTAATTATCAGGATATTATTGATGTGTTCTCATCTAATCAACCAAACTGGGCCAAGGAAAGGTTGTATAGTGACAACAGGTAAGGGTTAATGTCACACTATGGAGATGGGTCAAGTCACATAGTGAAATTTGCCTCTCACCTGGGCCAAAGGGTTTGGTGAAGTTAACTTACCATCCTGCATGCTACACACTAAAAAAGAATTAGGTTATCCGATGATACTAAGTTAGGGAATCATGGGGAACACAATACCTTAGTTTCTCTCTATATTGGTTAAACTCGTGTATTAGTTAGGTTTACTTTTCTGCTTGTTATTACAAACTAAACCTCCCCCCTCCATCGGGGAGATAAGTTGGTTAATAACTCAAATTGTACTAATTGAATTCTTCTAAGTCTACAGTATCCCCTTGGGTTCGACCCTAACCTTGGTTAATAATAACAATAATAACAACATACCCACTGGAATCCCATAAGTGGGGTGTCACGACCCAATCCTAGACCCTAGACGTGACACAGCAAATGGGGAACCCAAAGAGACCCTAAAAATCTTCTTAGTATATCATTACACATCCTTGGTCGCTGAAGTAATAAGATAACAATAGAGAATAGAAGTAAGGGGAAAAGGGGCTAAGGGAAGTCTTTCATATCATAAAACATCAAAGAGTCAAAGAAAGTCAAGCTCAAGCATAATTACATAACTTATCCTACAACACCTCTAAACATTCAACTTAGCGGGGGCCAAGACAAGCAAATGGTCTAACCCTCATAGTCAAAACATACAATAAAGGAAAGAGAGTCTTTCTACATAGCATAAGATCAAAGACATTGTCCTCGAAATTGAGGACTCACCAACTTGCTTTGTAGAGATAGTACTAGCCACGGGGAGGATGAGGATGACCGTGAGGAACTCTGGTTCCTACATGGTAACATCATGTAGGTATAGAGTATGCGTTAGTATGTTAAACCAAGCAACTTAGTACTTGGGATCCAAGGTAGACCACCCCTTAGAAGTGATTGAGGAATCAACCCCTCAATTGGTTGATAGACATGACCACCCTCCATCGGAAGTGATTGAGGTATTGACCCCTCAATTGGTTAATGGCTTACCACCCACATCCAATGAGATTGAGATATCAACCCATCAATTGGTTGACAGACATGACCACCCTCCGCCGAAGGTGATTGAGGTATCAACCCCTCAATTGGTTGATGGCTTAACACCCTATCCAAGGTGATGGAGGTATCGACCCCTTATTGGTTTCACAACACTATAGATACATATCATGAAATCATCACATAAATACCATCCTTTCACACTTAACTCATATGCTAAGCATTAGGCCTTCAACAACTCAAGATACATTAATCGGACATTTTATCAAGCACTTGGTGGGTGTGCAATGCTAGTATAAAACTAGGCAATTCAAAAGTGAAATCATGCAAGAAAACTTGAAGTAAATCAACCCACCAATACTTGGCAATACCCTCATGCAATATACATCAAAAACCTTCATCAAATCTCAAGATATGTTATAGATATATAGCTCAAAACATGCTTAAACAGTCACACTTTTATGAAACCCAAACATAGTTCATAGTCAAATTCATAGTAAGTAAGACCCATGAGTAAATCAACTTAGAAACATGCAATTCATGTAAAGAGAGAGCTTGGGCACCATGGGTGAAAGGACCCAATGGTTGAAATCCACATACCTTAGCATCTGAGATTTATGTAAAAAGGAAGTTTGGGCACCATGGGTGGAAGGACCCAATGGTTGAAACCCACATACCTTAGCTTTGGAGAATTTCTTGATAAAGATTGAGATGAGAACTTGAAGCTTAAATGAAACCCTTAATATCCAAAATGAGATTTGGCACTTGAATTTTCAGTAAAATATTTATCTAAGTGTTTGAGAGAGTATTGAGAAATGTCTTGTATTATATGAAGGTGAAATATGGGTAAGTATAGGTATTTTCACGCATGGGAAAACTTAGGACCAAGACCTAAAAGCCTTACACCGAACAACAAAAATTGGGCAAAAATAACACAGAGGCGCGCCCTTGGCGCGTTGCGCCGAGGGCACGAAAACCTCTTTGGAAATCACATTTTGCGATTTTCAAATTTTGATACGGTTGCTCTAAAATCTGGGTTAGACCCATACCCCACTCAATTTTTCCCCTAATCATGAATATGAAGTCAAATTTTTTATATCACGCACAAATTTTGAGATATATAGAAATTACAATTTCAGGCACTTCTGAGGCACATTTGCAGGCACTTTTTGGGGTCGTTTCAATATTTCTCCTTGGGAACATTTGTCCCCAATTATCAAAGAAATATACATGAGAAGGATCATCATGAAGAGATCAGGCCCAATGAGAATGCAACAATGCATTTAAACACCATTTTAAAAAATCTCGACATAAGTGTTAAAATCACTATGAACTTGTCAACATAATCGTGAATGCATGCAATTGTCATATAGGGATGATACATGAGACATGAAATCACATAAGATGATTTAGAATTAGTACCTTCGGCTTGAGTAGAATGGAAGAGATAGGGATATCGCTTTTGCATGTCTGTTTCTGGCTTCTATGTAGCACTTTTGACTTGTTGATTCCTCCAAAGGATCTTAACGGAAGCCACATCCTTGTTCCTCAATCTCTTCACTTATCTATCCAAGATCTCTAATAGAACCTCTTCATAAGTCAAGTTGTCTTCAACAATACCCACAACATCCAATGGAACGACAGGATTAGGGTCACCTACGCACTTCCTCAACATAGACACATGAAAGACTGGATGAACCAAGTTCATTTCACAAGGCAACTCCAACTAATAGGTCACCTTACCAATCTTCCTCAAAGCCCTATAAGGACCCACATATCTTGGACTCAATTTACCTTTTTTCCCAAAATGAACCACACCCTTCATGGGCGAGACCTTCAAATAGACCCAATCACCAACCTTAAATTCAAAGTCCCTTCTCCTCACATCAGCATATGACTTTTGATGACTTTGGGCTATTTTCAATCTTTCTCTAATGAACTTTACCTTCTCCATAGTCTTCATAACCAGGTTCGAACCCAACAAGGCCATTTTCCCTACCTTAAACCATCCAATCAGGAACCTACAACGTCTACCAGAGAGGGCCTCAAAAAGAGCCATACCAATGCTAGAATAATAGCTATTGTTGTAACCAAACTCAATCAATGGAAAATGATCATCCCAACTACCCTAGCCATCCGTTTGAGCATGAAATATCGTACTAAGCTTTACCTTAGAACCAAGACCTCTTTGGAAGCACCCCCAAAAGTGTGAAGTGAATTGAACATCACGATCCGATATGATAGACATAGGCACCCCATGCAATCTAACCAACTCATGAATGTACAATCTAGCATAGTCTTCAGCCCTATAGGTAGTGTTAACCGGCACGAAATGATTCGACTTTGCCATTCTATCAACCACAACCCAAATAGAATCAAAATCCTTTTTAGTCTTAGGCAACCAACCATAAAATCCATGTTTATTTCCTCCCACTTCCATGTAAGAATCTCTATATCATAGGTTAGGTCACCTGGCCTTTGATGTTCGGCTTTGACATGTTGGCAACTATGACAACTGGATACAAATTTGGAAATGTCTTTCTTCATACCTCCCTACTAAAACAAATCCCTCAAATCTCTATACGTCTTTGTAGAACCGGGGCGAATAGAATAGGAAGAATTATGAGCCTCATCAAGAATCTTCTCCCTCAAGCCACCAACACTGGGTACATACAACCTACCTTAGTACCTAAGGGTACCATCTCCCCCTTGGGAGAAAACCTCCACCTTACCCTCTCTCACTAAGGCCTTCAATTCTAACAAGGAGGGGTCAAGATCTTGCTTTGCTTTTACTTCATCAATCAAGGAAGACTTTGAACCACCAACAACCACAATACCACCATTATCAACCTTTTCCAACCTAACCTCTAATCTAGCCAACCAATGAACCTCCCTAGCCACTTCTTTGCCCCCATCTTCAACATGAGCTAGGCTACCCATACACACCCTACTCAAAGCATCCGCCACAACATTAGCCTTACTGGGATGATAATGCACACTCAAATCATAATCTTTAAGAAGCTCTAACCACCTTCGTTGTCTCAAGTTGAGATCATTTTGAGTGAACACATATTGAAGGCTCATATAACTGATAAACACATCAATATGCACTCTATACAAATAATAACGCCAAATCTTCAAAGCAAAAACTACGACGGCTAATTCAAGATCATGTGTAGGATAATTTTTTTCATGCACTTTGAGTTATCTAGAAGCATAGGCTATTACCTTACCATTTCACATCAAAATAAAACCCAAACCAATCCGAGAGGCATCACAATACGCAACAAACCCTTCCAACCCTTTCGGTAGAGACAAGGTAGGAGTAAAGACAAGCTTATCCTTCAAGGTTTGAAAATGCTTTTCACACTCATCGGTCCACACAAACTTAGCCTTCTTTTAGGTCATCTTAGTCATGGGAGAAGCAATAGAAGAGAACTCATTCACAAACCTCCGGTAGTAACCCACCCAAGAAACTTCTAATGTCTGATGGGGTCAATGGTCTAGGCCAATTTCTAATCACATTCGTCTTTTAAGGAACCATCTTAATACCATCCCCCGACACCATATGACATAAAAGGCAACCTCCTTCAATCAAAATTAAAATTTTTCATACTTAGCATACAACTTCTCTTCTCTTAATTTTTGTCCCTCAAATGACCCACATGTTCCTCCTCACAATGAGAGTAGATCAAAATATCATTGATGAAGACCACTACAAACAAATCAAGGTAAGGTTTAAAGACCTTATTCATAAGATCCATGTAGATAGCCGGTGCATTGGTCAACCCAAAATATATAACCACAAATTTATAATGCCTATACATAGTCCGAAAGGCCGTCTTCAGAATGTCACACTCCCTCATTTTCACTTGATGATACCCGAATCGAAGATCAATCTTAGAAAAATGACTAGCCCTTTGAAGTTGGTCGAACAAATCATCAATCCTTGGTAGAGAATACTTATTCTTAATGGTGACCCTATTAAGTTATCGATAGTCAATAAACATTCTAAGGGATCCATCCTTCTCCTTCACAAGCAACACTGGTGCACCCCAAGGTGATTGGCTAGGCCTAATAAAACCCTTCTCCAAAAAATCCTTTAATTGCTCTTTCAACTCCTTTAACTCCATCGAGGCCATACGGTAAGGGGGAATAGAAATAAGTTGATTGTCGAGAAGGAGATCTATGCCAAAATTTATTTTTCTTTCAGGAGGAACACCAAGAAGGTCACTAATAAAGACATCTAAGAACTCATTAACCACTGGAACTGACTTCATAGGAAGGACTTTAGACTCTATATCCCTAACCCTCACAAAGATGATAGAAACACCCCTTAGAGATCAACCTTTGGGCTTTAATGCAAGAGATAAACCTACCCTTGATCACCAAATCATGACTCTCCCACTCAAGTACGGGTTCATTTGGGAATTTAAACTTGACCCTACGGGTTCTACAATCAATAAAGAGGAATAATATGCATGTAACCAATCCATCCTAAGAATGACATCAAACTCCACCATATCCAACTCAACAAGATCACAAAGCAAACTGTTATGCAAAATGCAAATGAGACAATTTCTGTAGACCTTTCTAGCAACAATAGATACACCAATAGGAGAAGACACCTCATAGAACTCATACAACAATTCAGGTTCAACATGAAACTTTTTGGCAATAAAAGGAGTAATAAAAGAAAGAGTGGCACCCGGGTCTATCAATGCATACACATTAAAATCAAAGACTTTTAACATACCGGTGACAACATCGGGCACCTCATCAACTCCTTGCCTCCCTTTGAGTGCATAGAACCTATTGTGCCTTGGGGCACCACCTTGTTGACCTGCTCTTCCCAAAGGAACTGCATTAGCGCCCCGGCCTTGAGGATGAACAACTTTACCCTTGTTGCGACTACATGGACAATCAATCATCTTGTGGCCTACTTCCTCACAACCAAAACAAGTATTGGTATCCTTCAAGCATGGGCCACCATGACCCTTTCCACATTTTGGATACATAGCATTAGGCACCACACCACCATCTCCTTGGGCCCTTGGGTAGTCATTAGCAAACCTTTTATTAGGAGCATGAGAAGACCTTTGGCTTTGATGAACCTGCCACACTTGGGACTTTGGAACCTCCCATCAAAACGGGCCCTTTTGACCTCATTACCCCTCCTCTTTCTCAACTTCCCCCCTTCTAATTGCTCGGCATAAGTCATTAAGCGAGACAGATCCATGTCACTAATCAACATAGCGGCACGGCACTCCTCATTCACTAAATTAGATATACCCGTCACAAACTTATTCATTCTAGACCTTGGGTCGGCAACCAAGTGGGGAGCGTATTTTCAAAGTTGGTTGAACTTGAAGGCATACTCCCTCACACTCACAAATCCTTGCTTCATATTCATGAACTCCATCATTTTGGCCTCCCTAAGCTCATGAGGGAAGAACCGGTTGAGGAAAGCAACCTAAAACTCCTCCCATAGAATCATATTGTTGTTCCCTTTCTCCTCCTTCCATTGAGTATACCATATTTAGGTCACCCCCTTGAGTTGGTAAGCCACCAACTCCCCCTTCTCTTTCTATCTAACACCCATGATAGCCAACACCTTGTACACCTCATCAATAAATTCTTGAGAGTCCTCATCCACTTTAGACCCATAGAACTCCGGTGGGTTTATCGTCATAAAGTCCCTCACCCAAGATGCTAGATTAAGAGCATGAGGGGATTGGGCCCCTTGGTTGACTTGGTTAGCCATGGCTTGAGCTAGCAAATGAGATCATCCCGGAAATCTTCATGAGCCAGTTGTTCTTCACCAGTACAGGCTCTTCTTCCTCTTGTATTAGGCATGATCTAAAAATGGCAAAGACCATTCGTTAGAGTGAAAACCTTGCCTAGCTTCTATAGCACGACATTGATCATGAAGAAGGGAATAATTTCCTAAAACATCTCATAGCCTCCTACTCATAGTTATGGCGTATAACATAACCATGAATAAGACTCTAATCAATGCAGTGTGTTGGATGCAGAGGACTATTAATAACCTAATGCTCTGATACTAAATTTGTCATGACCCAAGCCTAGGGCCTAGATGTGGCATAGCGAATGGAGAACTCCAAGGGACCCCAAACAAGCCTCTTAGCATATCATTACACATCCTTGGTCGTGAAAGTAATAAAACAACAATAGAGAATAGAAATAAGGGAAAAGGGGACTAAGAGAAGTCTTTCAATATCATAAAATATCAAAGAGTCAAAGAGAGTCAAGTTCAAGCATAATTACATAACTTGTCCAACAATACCTCCAAACATAGAACTGAGTCTTAAATCTTGAAGAGATCTTTCATATCATAAAACATCAAAGAGTCAAAGAGAGTCAAGCTCGAGCATAATTCATAAATTATCCAACAACACCTCTAAACATAGAATTTAGTAGGGGCCAAGACAAGCAATCAGACTCACTCTCATAGTCAAAACATATAATAAAGGAAAGAGAGTCTTCATACATAGTATAAGATCAAAGACATTGTCCTTAAAATTAAGGACTCACCATTTACTTTGTAGAGATAGTACTAGCCACGGAGAGGATGAGGATGATCATGAGGAGCTCTACTTCCTACATGGTAACATCATGTAGGCATAGAGTATGTGTTAGTACATTTGAATGTACTAAGTATGTAGGATGAAATGCAATAAGAGATAGGACACATAGTCAAAATGCAATATTATAAGCAATGGATAGCATAATAACAATATGACATGTATGAATGATACTTGATATAAAATATGCTTATATAGGACATATTACATATGAAGGAAGAGATCATCAGCATAGACCAAGTAACTTAGTACTTGGAATCCAAGGAAGACCATCCTCTAGAAGTGATTAAGGAATCAACCCCTCAATTGGTTGATGGACATGACCACCCTCCATCGGAATTGATTGATGTATCAACCCCTTAATTGGTTGATGGGTTACCACCCCCATCCAAGATGATTAAGGTATCAACCCCTCAATTGGTTGATGGACATGACCACCCTCCGTCGAAAGTGATTGAGATATCAACCCCTCAATTGGTTATGGTCAACTCACAACACTATAGATACATATCATGAAATCATCACATAAAGATCATCTTTTCATTATCATAAAGTCACTTAACTCCTATGCTAAGTATTAGGCCTTCAATAACTCAACATACATTAACCGGGCATTTTATCAAACACTTGGTGTATGTGCAATGCTAGTACAAAATCATGCAATTCAAGAGTGAAATCATGCAAGAAAACTTGAAGTAAATCAACCCACCAATACTTGGTAATACCCTCATGCAATATACATCAAAACCCTTCATCAAATCTCAAGATAGGTCATAGATTCATAGCTCATGCTTAAACAGTCACACTTTTATGAAACCCCAACATAGTTCATAGTCAAATTCATAAAAAGTAAGACCCATAAGTAAATCAACTTAGAAACATGAAATTTATTTAAAAAGGGAGCTTGGGCACCATGGGTGGAAGTACCCAATGGTTGAAACCCACATACCTTAGCTTTGGAGAATTCCTTGATGAAGATTAAGATGAGAACTTGAAGCTTGAGTGAAATCCTTCAGATCTGAAATGAGATTTGGCACTTGAATTTTGAGTAAAATATTTGTCTAAGTGTTTGAGAGTATTGGGGAATGTCCTGCATGATATGAAGGTGAAATATGGCTAAGTATAGGTATTTTCATGCATGGGAAGACTTAGTACCAAGACCCAAAAGAATTCCCTTTCTCCTCCGTGAAATATGGCTAAGTATAGGTATTTTCATGCATGGGAAGACTTAGTACCAAGACCCAAAAGAATTGGACCAAAAAACAAAAAATGGGCAAAAATAACACAGAGGCGCACACTTGGCACGTCGCACCAGGGGCACGAAAACCTCTCTAGAAATCGTATTTTGTGATTTTCAAATTTTGATACAGTTGCTATAAAATCGGGATTAGACCTATTTCCCACTCAATTTTCCCCCTGATCATTAATATGAAGTTAAATATTTGATATCACACACGAATTTTGAGATATATGAAAATTATGATTCTGGGCACTTTCGAGGCACATTTTCGGCCACTTTGTTAGGGTCATTTCATGGGGTCTGGGGAGGATAAAATGTATGCATACCTTACCACTACCTCATAGATGTGGAGAGGTTGTTTCCTGAGAACCCTTGTCACAAAAATCTATAAGCAAAATAAACTAGATATGGAAAAAAGAAAAGGAAGAGAAAGGAAACAAAAAGAGTGACTAATAACAAAAAGCACATGATAGTATGTAAATACGAGACAATTAACATATATAAAACAAAAAATGAGAATACTAAATAAAAAGATGCGACAAATCCTACTACCCTACTATACCTCCCGGTCAGACATCAACCTAACCCTAGAAACCTATTATCCTTCTACTCTAATTCGCGGCCTCCACTCCTTCTTATCTAAGGTCATATCCTCGGTGAGATCAAATTTCACCATATCTTGTCTGATTACCTCCCCAAATACTTCTTTAGTCTATCTCTACTCCTCCGTGTAACTCTTAAATCCAACCTTTAGCACCTACTAACAAGAGCATTGGTACTCCTTCTCTGGACGTGTCCAAACCATCGCAGTCTGGCTTTCCTTATCTTATTAGCCACAGTGGCAACATCAAACTTCTCTCAAATAGTCTCATTCATAATCTTATCAATCTTGGTATACCCACACATCCATCTCAACATTCTCATCTCCGCAACCTACATCTTCTGAACGTGTGAGATCTTGATTGTCTAATACTCCACCCTATACAGCAAAGATGATATAAACACCATCCTATAAAATTTACCTTTAAGTTTAGGTGGTATCTTCTTATCACACAATACTCTAAAGGCAAGCCTCCATTTCGTCTATACTGTTCCAATACGGTGTGTGACATCATCATCACATCAACCCAAGATATTTAAAATTTTCTCTCATGGGAATAAGTTGATGGTAAGCCTCACATCAATGTTAGCTTCATCCCTCACAATACTGAATTTGCACTTCATGTATTCTATTTTGGTCCTACTCGGTTTGAACTCTTTGGATTCCCAAGCATGTCTCCAAATCTCTAATCTATCATTAACTTTAGCGCGAGTCTCATCAATCAGTACTATGTCATTTGCAAATAGCATACACCATAGAACCTCCTCTTGAATAGACCATGTCAGTTCATCCATCACCAAGGCGAACAGAAAAGGGCTCAACACAAATCCTTGATGAAGTCTCAGCTCAACAGGAATATTATGAAATCATATGAGATGAAATCAAAGTTTTATTTGGACATTCAATTTTAATTTTTAAGTTATTCTTTTTTCTCATAAACATAAAAATGGCATAATCTATGAGTCAAACTTGTCCTAATTTGTTAATACAATCTTACCAAATTAGCAGAAGTGCATAACAAAAATATAATACACTATAACAAAAATATTTTGAAAAAAAATTAAACATATATAACATTTACTGATCAAACTTTATTTTAATAGAAAATTAAAACTGACCATGAGTTGTAGTGTATTATTCCTTCAATAATTAAAGTTGAACATGGTCAGTATCATCAGTGATTATATCATAATATTCATTTCCCGTGAATATTTCATTATTCCTTTGGTATTTTTTGCAAAAACAATATATAGATATAAAATAGTAAATTTTTTATTAAAATATAAATTCTTGAGTTAATTTTTATATTTGAAAAATATTAAATCATGATATGAAAATTCTCAAATTAAGTTTTTGAAAATTTTTAATTTTCATCTCGTGATTTGAGATCATGAGATGAAATTCCATATCCAAATGCCAATATCTTCTCATGATCTTAGATCACGACGAAGAATAACATGTCCAAACACTTACATAGGGCTTATTTGGAAAGCCACCCTGGCAATTGGATTTGGTATAATTGGGTGTTATTATACTGTCTGACATGTTTGGTTAGGCAAGTAATTGAGTGTAATTACACTCTACAATACACATGGAGAGACTATGAATTGCAAGTAATTGCATAGTGTAATTTCAAGCTAATTACTTTTTAATTTCTTTCTTTTATTTCTATTTTTTAATAATTTTAAATTCTTTTTATTATTATTATTACTATTATTATTATTTAATATTTCTTAAAATATACATTTTATTTTATAATATTTATTGTTTATTTCATTCTCATTCTCAACCTTTACTCCATGTGAATCCATGCAATTTTTTACATTATCTTTTTTTATTTATTTAGTTTATTTTTATTTCTTTCATTAATAAATTTTATTAGTATTCTAATTTTAAATTAAAGTTGAATTAATGGTTGAATAAATTTATAAACTTACGTTTTTCTTTAAATTATTATTATGTATGTTATTTTGAAAGTTGAGCCCGATTTTCCAAGGAACGAATATAAGTCATACTTAAGCCCGAATTAGAAGGAACATATTTCACCTCGATCATGCAAACTATTAGGAAGCGTCTCAAAATGATTCTCCAGGTAATTTGGGCTTTCTATCAACAAATATAAGCGTTTATATTTTTAGAACAATTAGAACATAAGGCATTTCAAACTTACCAATTTCTTTTCATACTCTTATCATTTATGGATTCTAAAGACACAAAAGCTAAAGATGTAGCCAATGGTTCACAAGAATGGCAAGGAATGAACATAAAACATATTTAGGCTTGAATTATAAGGAAATGGGATCTTTCGAGACTTATAACATTTTTCATGTTTAACTAAGTCATGCCAAAGAACGGAGTGCTTTACATACCTCAATTCCTTCTCCAAACCAATCCGAATGCAAAGCCAATACAACTCATACTTTCGGATATCCAATGTCTACAAACAAATCCCAATAACGTCAAACGATTAGCTAAAGGCCTTTTTTGGGCCTTAAATTCCAAATTGCCCCCACTCTTACAAATATTTCAGCAGCACTTTTCCTAGAATATAGGCTGCCCGAGAATCAACTCGGCTCAATATTTTCTTTCAATTCAGCATACTACAACATATATACAAGCTTAATAACACATAAAGCAAGACTAAATATCACCTTACCTCTTAAACTCCTTAAAGGGGCTCAAATTGCCAAAGTCATAGAAAAAGGCATTTTCTCGCTCAAATAACACCTTCACGCTACTTAGGGGACTCAATATATAAGGTTTGTAACGTCAAAATAATTTTGGAATCAAAGAAAGTAAATTTTGATTCTCCTGCTACAGTAACTCGAGAGCACCTCCTTGTGTTCTTGTTCTTGTGTTTTGTAATTTTTTCTAAGTGTGAAGGAAATAACA
>DF357476.1:123970-161949 GCA_000787875.1 Solanum virginianum | reverse complement strand
GAACACTCTCAAACCATAGACATCAAGAATAGTAGAGTCAAGGCTCATAGCATTGATTCGTAACTTGTCTAGCAACACCTCTGCTACATAGATAAGATTGGGGGCTACGACAAGCAATTTGGCTTAAACTCATAGTCAATACATAACAAAAGAAAGATAGACTTAGTACATAGCAAGAGATCATAAGCAATGTCCCCGAAATGGAGGACTCACCAACAAGCTTGAGAGACAATTGTACTAGCCACGAGGAGGGGGAGGATGATCAAGCGGTGCTCCGATTCCTACATGGTGACGTCATGTAGGCGTATAGTATACGTTAGTACGTTTAAATGTACTATGTATATAAGATGCAATACAACAATAGATAGATATCATAGGCAAAATGCGTAATGATACTTAATAGATAACATAACAGCAAGATGGCATATGTTAATGCTACTTGAAGTAAAATCATGTTTATATAGAACATAATACCTATGTAAGGAGTGACCATTCTTAGTACAATCCAAGGCCTACCACCTCCTTGGAGAGGCGCATAAGGTACAAATCCCTTAATGGGTTCATTGAGTATAAACCCCCCCCACATGAGGGTAAAGGTAAGTAGTTCGTTTAAGAGAATATTTTTGGTGGGGTTCATTGAGTATAAACCCCCCCCCAACAAGGCTGATGAAGTACAAAACCCCCCAAGAAGGTTGATGGGTACAAACGCCCAACAAGATTGATGAGTACAAACCCCCAACAAGGTTGCATAGGCCTGCCACCTCCCGAGTGAGGTGATTGAGGTACAAATCTCTCAACAAGTTTATCCGGGCCTACAACCTCCCAGATGAGGCTTGGTCATCCCCAACACTATTGAGATAATATTATATATCCTTTCATCATCATACACACACACACACACACACACATATATATATATATATATATTCCTTTCATAATCCTAAAGTCTCCTTTCATCATCACACACACACACACACACACACACATATATATATATATATATATTCCTTTCATAATCCTAAAGTCATTCAAATCATAAGACATGCATTGAACCTTCAATTCCTTAAGAATCCATAACCGAATATTTCATCAAATACTTGGCGGGTGTGTATTGCTTGTGTAAAACCATGCAATAAAAGAGTGAAATCATGCAAGAATATCCAAAGTAAACCCATTAATAGATACTTGGTAACACCCCTCAAGCTACATACATCAAAATCTTCATCAAATCTCACAATAGATCTTAGATTCATAGACCATAAATAGTAAAATAGTCACAATTTCGTAAACACCAACATAGTGTGCAGTGAATTTCATAATACCTAAGACCCATGATTAAATCAACTTTAAATCATGCAATTTAGAGTAAAAGGAAGCTTGGGTATCATGGGTGAAAGGAAGCCATGAAAGAAACCCACAAACCTTAGCTCTTGGAGAATAGCTTGATGAAGTGAAAAATGATGGTTGGACATTATGGGCAAAAGGAACACATGAAAGAAACTCATATACCTTAGCTTTGGAGAAAAACTTGATGACGGTTGGAGATGGAGACTTTAAGCTTAGTTGAATTCCTTAAGATCCGAAGAGGGTTTTGGCACTTGAATTTTGAGAGAAATATAAGCCTAAGTGTGTGAATGAGTATTAGGGAATGTCTTGTATGATATAAAGGAAAAATATGGCTAAGTATAGGTATTTTCACATGTGGAAAGGCTTAGGCCCAAGACTTAAAAGCCTTGGACGGAACTGGAAAACTGGGTAAGAAATAACACTGGGGCACGTCGCGCCACACACGCATACGACACACTAGAAATTGCTCACTTTGAAAATTGGAATTGTGAATCATTCATTCTATAATCAGGGTTAGACCCTATTCCACTCAATTTGACCCCCTAAACAAGAATATGAAGTCAATTTGTGATATCACGCATGGATTTTTAGATATATGAAAAATACAATTCCGGGCACTTCTGAGGCACATTTTTTAGCACTTTTGGGGTCGTTTCAATATCCCCCCTGGAAACATTCATCTCCAAATGTCAAAGAAATGTACAAGAGAAGAGAACTATTAAAGAGGTCAGCCCCAACAAGAATGCAGCAATACACTTTAAAACACCATTTCTAAAATCTCAGCATAAGTGTAAAATCACCATGAACCTTTTCAGTGTAAACATGAATGCATGCAAATGACTTAGGGGATCAAACATGAGACATGAAATCACAAAAAAGATTTTGAAATGTTATCATAAGCTTGAATAGAATGAAAGAGGTATGGATATCACTTTTCCATGCCCGCACTGGCTCCCCGAGAGAAACTATCATCTTGACGACTCTTCCAAAGCGCCTTAACAAACACAATATCCTTATCAATCAATGTTTACTCATATCCACCCAAATTTTCAACAAGATCTCCTCATAAGTCAACCCATCCTCCACAATGTCCATCTCTTCAAGAGTCTTATAACACCCAAATCACCAACACACCTCCTCAATCCTAGAAACATGAAGAACCAGATGAACCATATCTTTGTCCTAAGGCACATCTATTAGTATGCAACCTCAATAATCTTCCTTGACCCCCTATGAAGAATCACAACCATGAATTTAATCCCTCTTTACCAGGGCAACCACACCATTTGTGAGTGAAACCTTCAAATAGCCCCAATCACCAACTTTAAATTCAAGATACTTTCTCTTCTGATCGACATAGAACTTTTGACGACTTTGGTCTGTCTTTAACCCTTCCCTAATCATCCTAACCTTCACAAGAGCCTCCTTAACCAGATTTTGCCCTAATGTAGCCACCTCTCCAACTTCAAACCACCCAACCGGCAATCTATAACGTCTACCATAAAGAGCCTCAAAAGGAGCCATATCGATACTAGAATGATAGCTATTATTGTAGGCAAACTCAGTCAACAGAAGATGATCATCCCAACCACAAAGTCCATATTAATATCTTCCCACTTCAAAGTAGGAACCTCTATGTCTTGGATTAGGCCACCTAGCCTTTGATGTTTGGCTTTGACTTGTTAGCAACTATGGCAACCGGACACAAATTTTGTAATGTCTTTCTCCATGCCTCCCCACTGACAGACAACCCTCAAGTCTCTATACATTTGGTAGAACTAGGGTGAATAGAATAAGAAGAATTATGGGCCTCATCAAGGATGCTTTCTCTCAAGCCATCAATACAAGGCACACATAACCTACCTTGGTACCTAAGGACACCATCTGCCCCTTAGGAGAAAACCTCCACCTTGCCCTGTTTCACCAAGGCCTTCAATTCTAACAAGGAGGGGTTAAGATCTTGCTTTGCTCTTACCTCATCAACAAATAAAAATTTAGAACCATCAACAACAATAACACAACCATTGCCCACCTCTTATAACCTAGCCTCTAATCTAGCCAATTGATGTACCTCCCTAGCAACCTCTTTATCGCCACAATCAACATATGCTAGGCTACCCATAGGCACCATACTTAGAGCATCGATCAGAACCTTAGCCTTACTGGGCAAAATAATGCATACTCATCATAGTCCTGAAGGAGTTCTAACAACCCTCTTGTTACCCTCGAATCACACCTATCATATTTAGCAAGCAACATCTCATCCCCCAACACTTACAATAATACCCTAAATATTCGTAAGCATTAATAGTTCAATGCTCCACCACTAAAGGTCACCACAAACATGTCGAGGTAGGGTTTTAAGACCCTATGCATGAAACCCATAAACATAGCAGTGCATAAGTCAACCAAACAAGTCCACCACTACTCAAATGCTCATTCCTAGCCAGAAAAGACACTTAGGGATATCAGCTACCCTCATCCTCACTTGGAGAAAAATTCCAAACCACAATCAATCTTAGAGAAGTGTGAAGCCCATCATAGTTGACCAAATAGATCGTGCATCGTCCCTACACTTATTGGAAGCATGATATGCATATAGCAAAACCACTCCAAGGCCGCCAACCCAAACCAATTCCTCGAAGCATCACAATACTCTACAACCCCCCTCCCAATCCTCCCAGTAGAGCCAAGAGAGGAGCAAACATAAGCTTAACCTTCAAAGTTTTAGAAACTCTATTATCACTCATCGACCCACGTAAACAAGCCTTACTCGGGGTCAACTAAACCATATGAGAATCAATAGAAAGAAACCCACTCACAACCTCCAGTAATAACCCGCTAAGCCCAAGAAGCTTGTAATTTGCAATGGATTCAAAGGTATAGGCCAATCTCTAATCACATTCGTCTTACTAGGGTCTACCGTAATACCATCACCTAACATCACAAGACCTAGGAAGGCAACCTCTTGCAACAAAACTCATAATCCTCCTACTTAGCATATAACTTCCTCCCCTAAACCTTGTAGTACTACCCTAAAATGTCACACATGTACCCCCTCACTTACGAGGGCAAACCAACCTATCATCACACAAGCCATCATTCATGAGACTTATAGACATAATTGGTGTACTAACCAAACCAAAAAGATACTACCCCAAATCCACAATATCGAAAAGGACATTCAAGGGTTCATCTGCCACCCCAAATAATTCGAATAGAAATATCTTAGGCTCAACATCCCTAACCTCCACAAGACAAGGAATGCAACCCTTAGAGATCAAGTATACCATAGTGCAAGAAATGGACCTACCTCTTTGCAACCACTTACAACGCCCCCACTTAAAGACGAATTTAATAAGGAATTAGCATTTAACTCTATGGGCCCTAAATTTAATAGGGTCACAACACTAACGCAACTAATCCATCTTAAGCATAGCATCAAAATCCACCACAATAAACCCAACAAGTCACAAGGCAAGACCTAATGCAATATAAACATGGAACAACACCTATGAACCTTCAAACAACAATAGGCTCACCAATGAGATAGACACCAAAGAAAGTTCGGAACACACATGAAAGCCACTAGCAACCAAAAGAATAATGAAAGAGATTATGGCACCCGGGCCCATCAATGCAAACACATCAAAGCCAAAGGAAATTTTAACATACCAGTAGCAACATCAGGCGCCTTATCCCTTTCGTGAACCTCTTGATCAACATCACTACTTTTACCCTTGTCTTGAGCATAAGGGCAATTTGGAATTTTGTGGCCCATCTCTCCATACCCAAGGCATGCACCCGTGTTTCTCTAATATGTACCACAATGTTTCCTCTCTTCTTTTGGGCATCTAGGATGAATCACCCCATCATCGCCTCCTTTATTCTTATTACATTTATGAGGGCATTGTTTTACCTTAGGATCCAACTCTCCACAACCATAACAAGCGTTGGTACCTCTCAAGCATAGGCCATCATGGTGCCTGCCATATTTTGGGCACCAAGCATAAGATACCACACCACTTCTACCTTTGGAACTTTAGAACTTTCCTTCAATACGGGCCCTCTTGGCCTCACTACCTCTCCTCTTACCATTTGAATTCTCGAGAACATTCACTTGTTATTCAAGGTGAGTTGCCCATTTTGTTGTCGCTTTGGCCACTTTCCATAGAGCATTACAAATCTATGAATTAATTACATCACTGTTCTGAGTAGCTCAAGACATATCCTAAAATATAATGTTTAGGGATTAATAACAAACCCTAGTGGACCTAACTCTATCACATGACATAGATCATGAAGAAGTGAAATATTTTCTAGACCTTCTCATAGCCTCCCATTCATAGTCGTGGTGTGCTTCAAAACCATGAATAGGACTCTAATCGATATGATATGTTGGACTCCAAGGATCTAACAACCTAGTACTCTGATACCAAGTTTTTCACAACCCAATCCTAGGGCCTAGACGTGACATGGCGTAAGGGGAACCCAAAAGGACCCCAAGCAAGCCTCTTGGAACATCATTACACATCCTTGGTCATAGAAGCAATAAAACAAGCATCAAGAGATAATAAATTGGCACAACCGGGACTAATGGAGCACTTTTATATCATAGACATCAAAAGCAATAGAGTTAATGCTCATATCATAGATATAGAATATGTCCAATAACACCTCTACTACATAAATAAGAGTAGGGGCCACGACAAACAACCAGGCTCACCCTCATAGTTAAAACATAAACAAAGGAATGATATTCTTAGTACATAGAATAAGATCATAAGCAACATCCCTGGAATGGAGGACTCACCAATAAGCTAGAGAGACAATCGTAGTAGCCACGTGGAGAGGGAGGATGATCAAGCGATGCTCCGATTCCTATATGGTGACATCATATAGAAATAGCATATACATTAGTATATTTTAATGTACTATGTATATAGGATGCAATCCAACACTAGATAGACATCATAGGCAAAATGCATAATGATACTCAATAGATAGCATAATAGCAAGATGGCATGTATGAATAATGCTTGAAGTAAATTATGTGTATATAGAACATAAAACATATGTAAGGAGTAACCATACTTAGTGCACTCTAAGTCCTACGACCTCCTTGGAGAGGTGCATTAGGTACAACCCCTTCATAATATTGATAGAGTATAAAACCCCCAACAAGGTTAATGGGTATAAACCCCTAGCAAGCTTGATGAGTACAAACCCCCCAACAAGGTTGCATAAGCCTGCCACCTCCCGAGTGAGGGGATCGAGGTACAAACCCCTCAACAAGGCTACCCAGGCCTACAACCTCCCAGACAAGACTTGGTCATCCCTAACATTATTGAGATAATATTATATATACACTCCTTTCATTATTATATACCTACATTCTTTTTATCATCATATACATACATTCCATTCATCATCCTAAAGTCATTCAACTCATAAGGCATGCATTGGACCTTCAATTCCTTAAGCATCCATAACCATACATTTTATCAAACACTTGGCAGGTGTGTAGTGCTAGTGTAAGATCATGCAATTCAAGAGTAAAATCATACAAGAAAATCCAATGTAAAAGCATCAATAGATACTTGGTAACACCCTCAAGCAATATACATCAAAATCCATCATTAAATCTTACAATAGATCTTAGATTCATAGCCCAAATCATAGCAAAACAGTCACAATTTCATAAATCCCAACATAGTGTGTAGTGAATTTATAATACCTAAGATCCAAGAGTAAATCAACTTTAAATCATGAAATTTAGAGTAAAAGGAAGCTTCAGTATCATGGGTGAAAGGAATCCATGAAAGAAACCCACAAACCTTAGCTCTTGGGGAATAGCTTGATGAAGATTGGAGATGGAGACTTGAAGCTTGGTTGAATTCCTTAAGATCCGGAGAGGATTTTGGCACTTCAATTTTGAGAGAAATAGAAGCCTAAGTGTTTGAGTTAGTATTGGGGAATGTCTTGTATGATATGAAGGCAAAATATGGCTAAGAAAAGGTATTTTCACATGTGGGAAGGCTTATGCCCAAGACTTAAAAGCCTTAGGCTGAACTAAAAAATAGGCAAAAAGTAACAGTGGGGTGCATAGTGCCACATACGCGCACTACACACTGGAAATTGCTCACTTTAAAAATTAAAATTGTGAATCATTCACCCTAAAATCTGGGTTAGACCCTTTTCCCACTTAATTTGACCCTTTGAACAAGAATATAAAGTCAGATTTTCGATATCAAGCACGGATTTTCAGATATATGGAAATTACGATTTTAAGTATTTCAGAGGTAAATTCTTTTGGTACTTTTGGGGTTATTTCAACATTCGAGGATGAATATTTCCGAGGGGGAGATATTGAAACACCCCAAAAAGTGCCCAAAAATACACCTCAGAAATGCCATAATCGTAATTTCCATATACATCAAATTTCGTGCGTGATATCAAAAATTCGACTTCATATTCATGATCAAGGGCTAAAATTGAGTGGGAAATGGGTAGAACCCCAATTTTAGAGCAACCGTATTAAAATATGGTTTTCCAAAGTTGAGGAAAAATAGAATCAATCCGCGCACCTGGCGTGATGAGGCCAGGGCACGGACCAATATTATTTTTTCCCAATTTTTCCTATTTGGTGGACGACCTTGGGGTCTTGGGCCTAAGCCTTCCTATGTGTAAAAACCTTATACTTAGTCATTTTCAACTCCATATTATTCAAGACATTTCCCAAAACCCTCTCTAACACTTAGCCAAATATTTCACCCAAATTCAAGTGTTCCAAACTTATTTTGGATCTCAAGTAATTCATTTAAGCTTCAAGTTCTCATTCAAATCTTCATCAAACAAATCTCCAAAGTTGAGTTACATAGGTTTCAACCATTGGGTCCTTTCACCCATGGTGCCCAACCTTTGTAAATTCCATGTTTTCAAGTTGATTTACTTATGGGTATTCTTACTATGAATTTATTTATAAACTATGTTGGAGTTTCATAAAAGGTGATTGTTTAAGCATGTTTTGAGCTATGAGTCTATGATCTATTATGAGATTTGATGGGGGTTTCAATGTATATTATATAAGGGTATTACCAAGTGTTGGTGGGTTGATTTACATTAAGTTTTCTCACATGATTTTGTTGTTGAATTGCATGATTTTAAACTAGTAGTACACACCCACCAAGTGTTTGATAAAATGTTTGGTTATGGATTCTTGAGTTATTAATGATTTAATATTTGGCTTATGAGTCAAGTGACTTTATGATGATTAAAGGAGTGTATGTGTATGTTGATTTTATTTAAAGTATATATAATGTTGCAAGTTAACCATACCTGGTTAAGGGGGTGATATGCCTCAACCACTTTGATGGGGGGTGGTATGCCCATCTACTATGTTGAGGGTATACCTTGACTACTTTTATGGGGGGTGGTATGCCCATTTACCATGTTGAGGGGTATATACCTTGGTGACTTTGATGGGGGTGGTATGCCCATCTACCAATTGAGGGGTAGATTTCTCAATTACTTTGATGGGGGGTGGTATGCCCATCGACCAATTCAGGGGTAGATTTCTCAATCACTTTCCAAGGGGATGGTATGCCTTGGATTCCAAGTACTAGTTTGCTTGGTCTATGATGATGGTCTCTACCTACACATGTATTATGTTCTATACAAGTATATTTTACTTCAAGCATTGATCATGCATGCCATGTTGCTAATATGATATCTCTTGCTTATGATTATGCATTTTGATTACGTTGCCTATCTCTTGTTGTATTTCATCCTATATACTTAGTATATTCAAACATACTAATGCATACTCTATGCCTACATGATGTTAGCATGTAGGAATCGAAGCTCCTCACGATTATCTTCCACTTGGCTAGTTGTGGTATCTTGAAGTTAAGCTTTTGTGAGTCCTCAAGTTTGGGGAAACTAGTTGTACTACTCTTGCTTATGTTATTTCTTTATGTTGAATTCTTGATACTATGAGGGTGAGCCCGAAAGGTGTCTTGGCCCCGGCTCATGTCAATGTTTAGAGGTGTTGTTGGACAAGTAATATATTTATGCCATATTCTTGACTCTTGTGTAATTATGGTTATCTAAAGCTTCCCTTGGCCCATTTATCCTTGTTTATACTCTCTTATCGTTGTTTACTTTGCTTTCGTGACCAAGGATGTGTAAATGATATACTAAGAGGCATGGTTGGGGTCCCTTTGGGTTCCCATTTGCCATATCATATCTAGTTCCTAGGCTTAGGTCGTGACAGAGGTATTGTTGGAACAATTGATGTACTTATACTATGAGCTTGACTCTTGAATATTTTATTATTATCAAAGACTTCCCTTAATCCTGTTTCCCTTATTTATATCTCTTATTGTATTTATTTTGCTTCTGCAACCAAGGATGTGTGATTGATATGCTAGGAGACTTGTATGAGGTTCCTTCGGGTTCCCCATTTGCCATGTCATATCTAAGCCCTAGGCTTGGGTCATGGAAAATATGGTATCAAAGAAGTAGGTTGTTAATAGTCCGCGAAATCCAACACACTGCATCAATTAGAGTCTTATTCATGGTTATGAAGCGCGCCACAACTACGAATGGGAGGCTATGAGGGATTTTAGGAAATATTTCACTTCTTCATGGTCTTTATCGTGCTTTAGAGGTAAGTATAAGACTTTTCCCCTAACAAATGCTTTTTGCTCTTCTAGATGATGCTGATTCCAAGAGGGAGGCCAAGGAGAGCCCATACACCCCAGGAGCAACCAGCTCCTCTCGCTCCTCATGCTCCTCAAGGTGGAGGGGTGGACGAACATGAGTTTTGTGATGCTATTATGATGTTGGCTCATGCTATGACCAACCAAATTCACCAAGGGGTCTAAGCCCCTCATGCTCCTACCCTTGCCTCAAGGGTGAGGGATTTTACTTGGATGAATCCGTTGGAGTTCTATGGGTCCAAGGTGGATGAGAATCCCTAAGAATTCATGGATGAGGTCTGTAAGGTATTGCCCATCATGGGGTTAATTCAAAGAAAAAAGCAGAGTTGGCAATCTACAAACTCAAAGTGGTGGCTCAAATTTGGTTTACACAATGGAGGTTGGAGAGGAGAGACCATGATGCTATTCCTTGGGAGGACTTCAAAGCCGCATTCCTCAATTGATTCTTTCTTGTCGAGCTAAGGGAGGCTAAAAAGATGGAGTTTATGAATCTTAAGCAAGGTTCCATGAGTGTGAGGGAGTATGCCCTCAAATTCAACCAACATTCCAAGTATGCCCCACAATTGGTTGCCGAGCCAAGGTCGAGGATAAACAAATTTTTGTCAGGTGTATCTCACTTAGTTAATGAGGAGTGTCATACTGCCATACTAATATAGATATGGATTTGTCCTATCTCATGACATATGCCGAACAACTAGATGGTGAAAAATTTAGAAAAAGAAGAAGTGGTGAGTCCAAGAAGACTCATTTTGAAAGTGGATTCCAAAATTCCAAGGGTGGCTGGTTTTCTCAAGGCCATAAGTTCCAAGGCCAAGGGTCTTCTATTCCTCTTAATAGGAGATTTTCTAATGAAAACCCAAGGTTCCAAGGTAGTGGTGGTATGGTACCTAACCGTATGTGCCAAAGATGTGGTAGGAGCTATAATGGTCCATGTTTAAAGAACTCTAATGCTTGCTATAGTTGTGCAGAAGTGGGTCTTGAGGTGATTGATTTTTCTCATGCTCACAACAAAGGTAGAGATGGTCGTCCACAAGGCCATGATGCAAATGCGGGTCAAAAGGGGAGAGGAGTCCAACAAGGGGGCGGCGTTCCAAGACAAAATAGATTTTATTCTCTTCAAGGGAGACAAGGGATAGATGAGGTGCCCGATGTCCTCACCAGTATATTTAAGGTTTTTGATTTTGATATGTATGCATTGATAGACAGGGGTGCCACTTTTTCTTTTATTACTCCTTTTGTAGACAAAAGTTTCATGTTAGTCTCGAATTGTTGTTTGACCCTTATGAAGTGTCTTCCCCCGTTGTTGAGTCCATTGTTGCTAAAAGAGTCTATAGAAATTGTCCCATGTTCATTTTGCATAAAATCTTGCCTTGTGATTTTGTTGAATTAGATATGGTGGATTTTTATGTCATTCTTGGGATAGATTGATTGCATGCATATTATGCTTCTATTATTGTAGAACCCGTAGGTGAATTAGATATTGTGGATTTTAATGTCATTCTTGGGATTGATTGGTTGCATGCATATTATGTTTCTATTGATTATAGAACCCGTAGGGTTAAATTCCAATTCCCTAATAAACCCGTCCTTGAGTGGGAAAGTTGTGATGTGGTGGTCAAAGGTAGATTCATTTCTTGCCTTAAATCCCAAAAGTTAATTTCTAAGGGTTGTCACTATAATCTTGTGAGGGTAGGGATGTTGAGTTCAAAGTCCATCCCATTGAGTCGGTTTCGATGGTTAATGAGTTTCTTGATGTCTTTCCCGATGAGTTTCCCAGTGTTCCGCCCAAAAGGGAAATAGACTTTTATATACACCTTCTTCTAGATATTCATCCCATTTCTGTCCCCCCTTACCATATGGCCTAGGTGGAGTTGAAGGAGCAATTGAGAGATTTGTTGGAGAAGGTTTTTATAAGGCCTAGAAAGTCACCTTAGGGTGTACCAGTGTTGTTTGTGAAGAAGGATAGTTCTCTTAGAATGTGCATTGAATACTGGCAACTTAATAAAGTTAGTATGAAGAACAAGTACCCTCTACCAAGGATTGATGACCTTTTTGATCAACTTCAAGGGGCTAGTCACTTTTCTAAGATTGATCTTTGGTCCGAGTATAATCAAGTGAAAGTGAGAGAGTGTGATATTCCCAAGAAGGCCTTTTGGACTAGGTATGGGCACGTTGAGTGAGTGGTTATGTCCTTTTGGTTGACTAATGCACACTATATTTATGGATCTTATGAATAGGGTTTTTAAACCCTACCTTGACTTATGGTGGGTTTTGTTGATGATATCTTGATCTATTCCCATAGTGAGGAAGAGGATGTGGATCACTTGAGGTTAGTATTGCAAATCTTAAGGGAGGAGAGGTTGTATGTAAAATATGAGAAATACGTGTTTTGATTTAAAAAGGTTGCTTTTCTACAGCATGTCATGTTGGGTGATGGCAATAAGGTGGATCCTAAGACGACGGAGGTGATTAAAAATTGGCCTAGACCTTTGACTCCATCACACATTAGAAGTTTCTTGGGTTTGGTAGGTTATTACTAGAGGCTTGTAAATAATTTCTCTTCTATTGCTTCTCCCATGACTAAATTAACACAAAAAAGGCAAAATTTGTGTGGATCGATGAGTGTGAAAAGAATTTCCAAACATTGAAAGACAAGCTTGTCTCCGCTCCTATCTCATCTCTACCGGAAGGGTTGGAAGGATTTTTTGTGTATTGGGATGCCTCAAGAATTGGTTTGGGGTGTGTTTTGATACAAAGTGGTAAGGTGATACCATATGCCTCTGGACAACATAAGGTGCAGTATGAGAAGAATTATCCCACCCATGATCTTGAATTGGCGAATATCATATTTGCTTTGAAAATTTAGCGTCACTTCTTATATGGGGTTCATTTTAATGTGTTTACCGACCACAAGAGCCTCCAATATATGTTCACCCAAAAAGATCTTAACTTGAGATAAAGAACATGGTTAGAGCTCTTTAAAGATTATGATATGAGTGTACATTATCACCCTGACAAAGCTAATATTGTGGCCTATGCTCTAAGTAGGGTGTCTATGAGAAGTCTAGCTCATTTGATGATGGTGGCAAAGAGGTGGCTAGAGAGATTCATCAGTTGGCTTGATTAGGGGTTAGGTTAGATGAATTGGAAAATGGTGTCTAGTGGTTGTTGATGGTTCTAAATCTTTCTTTATTAAGGAGGTGAAGGCAAAACAAGATCGTGACCCCGCTTTGCTAGAGTTAAAGGCCTTGATCTGAGATGGAAAAGTGGAGGTTTTCTACCAAGGGGAGATGGTGCCCTTAGGTACCAAGGTAGATTGTGTGTGCCAAATGTGGATGACTTGAGAGAATAGATCTTGAAGGAGGCCTATAAATCATCCTATTCCATTCAACCCAGTTCTACAAAGATGTATAGAGACTTGAGGAAAGTGTATTAGTGCGCTAGTATGAAGAGAGACATTGCTAAGTTTATATCTGAATGTCATAATTGCCAACAAGTGAAAGCCGAACATCAAAGGTCAGGTGCCCTAGCCTAAGATATAGAGATTCCTACTTGGAAGTGGGAGGATAATTGCCAACAAGTGAAAGCCGAACATCAAAGGCCGGGTGGCCTAGCCCAAGATATAGAGATTCCTACTTGGAAATGGGAAGAGATCAACATGGATTTTGTGGTTAGGTTGCCTAAGACTAGGAAACATTTTGACTCTATTTGGTTGTTGTGGATAGAATGATAAAGGCAGCTCACTTCTTACAAGTCAAAACTACTTATGGTGCTGAAGATTACGCCAAATTGTATATATATGATTTGGTTAGATTACATGGGCTGCCCTTGTTTATCATTTCGGTTTGTGGTGCCCAATTCACTTTTCACTTTTGGAGGTCCTTCTAAAGAGGTCTTAGTACTAAGTTTAAGCTTAGCACAACCTTTCATCCTCAAACGGATGGTCAAGCCAAGAGGACTATCCAAACCCTTAAGGATATGCTTAGGGCTTGTGTTTTGGAGTTTAAGGTTAGTTTGGATGAACATCTTCCACTCATTGAATATGCTTACAACAATAGCTATCACTCAAGCATTGGTATGGCCCCCTTTGAAGCTCTTTATTGTAGGCATTACAGATCCCTTGTTGGGTGGTTTTAAGTGGGGAAATGGCTCTGCTAGGTCCCGATTTGGTCATGAAGCCTTAGAGAAGGCAAGGTTTATTAGGGAAAGATTGAAAATAGCCCAAAGTAGACAAAAGTCCTACTCCAATGTGAGGAGAAGAGATCTTGAGCTTAAGGTTGGTGATTTGGTCTATTTGAGAGTATCATTTATGAAGGGCAGGGTTTGATTTGTCAAGAAAGGGAAATTAAACCCAAGGTTAGTGGGTCTTTATCAAGTTTTGAGGAGAGTAAGTAAGGTTGTATATGAGTTGGAGTGGCCTATGGAGATGAATATGGCTTATCTAGTCTTCCATGTTTCCATATTGAGAAAGTGTGTGGATGACTTAGGTGCTATAGCGCTCTTGGATGTTATGGGTGTTGTAGAAGATAATTTGACCTATGAAGAGGTCCCGAAGGAGATTTGGGTAGACAAATGGAAAGGTTGAGACACAAAGATGTACTTTCCGTCAAGGTCCTTGGAGGAACAAATAAGTTGAGAGTGCCACATAAGAAGCCGAGGAGAACATGAGAAAGCAATATCCATATCTCTTCCACTCTACTCAAGCCGAAGGTACTAATTCATATACCCTATATTATTTCAAGTCTTAAGTTCCCGCCCTTATGTCATCTCGAATGCATTCATGTTTATGTTGACAAATTTATGACAATTTTTGACATTCATGTTGAGATTTTTGAAAATGATGTTTAAATGAATTTGATGCATTCATGTCGGGCTGAAATCTTCATGATTACTTCTCTTATGTACATTTTTTTGACATTCGGGGATGAATGTTCCCAAGGGGGAGATATTGAAACACCCAAAATATATGCTTCAGAAATGCCTACATCGTAATTTTCATATATATCAAAATTTATGCATGATATCAAAAATTTGACTTCATATTCTCGATTAGGGGGCAAAATTGAGTGGGAAATGGGTACAACCCCGATTTTAGAGGACCCATAGTGAAAAATATTTTTCACAAAATTTTCTTATCTAGTGTACATTCGCGACTAGACTGCGACACAGACTGGGCGCAGATCAGTGTAATTCTGTCCTTTGTAATGAGGCTTGGCACTCAACCTATCTCTACATGTCCAGAAGATGCACGTTGCAGAGATGAGAATGTTAAGATGGATGTGTTGGCTGACCAGGAGCAACAAGGTCAGAAATGAGTTTATCCGGCAGACGCTAGAGGTGGCCCCGGTGGATGAGAAGATGAGAGAAGCGAGGCTACGATGGTTTGGACATGTGCAGAGAAGGAGTGTCGATGCTCCTGTTAGGCATTGCGAGAGGTTAGTTTTAGGAGTTACTCGGAGGGGTAGAGGGAGACCGAAAAAGTACTGGGGAGAAGTGATTAGACATGATATAGCGAAACTTAATCTCACAGAGGACATAACCCTAGATAGGAAAAAGTGGAGGTTGCGAATCAAAATATTAGGATAAATGGGTTAGTAGGTTTAGGTAGTCAGGGGGGCTAAAGGGCTTAATAGCAATGTGTTCTTTCTATATAGTATCTATTTGTCAGTATTTACTTGCCTTTAGGTTTAAATTGTATTATACTCGTGTGCTATATTATACTTTTATTTATTTACTTATTTATGTATTTACTTTGAGCCTTACTGTTTCACTTGTTGATCATATCTAGGCCATCTTGTGGATGGGTTTTGAGACGAGGGTTCCCAGGAAACAACTTCTCTATTTAGGTAGTGGTAAGGCTGCGTACATCCACCCTCTCCAGACCCCACTTGTGGGATTTTACTGGGTATGTTGTTGTTGTTGTTGTAATGAGTCCGCATCACTGACCAAACGCAGACTAGTGTATGTTTTTCCTTGGTTTTCTATTTCGGCCCAAGGGCCTTGGGGTCATAGCCCCATACCAACTTATCCATAAAAACACCTATACTTAGCTATTTATCAACTCTATATCACTCAAGACCCTCTCAAAACCCTCTCCAAAACTTAATCAAATATTTCATCCAAATTCAAGTTCCCCTAGCTTAGTTCCGAATCACAAGAACTCCATTCAAGCTTCAAGTCTCCTTCAAGTCTACTTCAAGAAAACCCAAGTTTAAGGTATTTGGGTTACATCTATTGGGTCCTTCCACCCATGGAGCCCAATCTCCCTTTTTATGAAAATTGCATGTTTTCAAGTTGTAACATCTATAGGTATCTCTTATTACATATTTTGATTATAAATTATGTTGGGGTTTTACGAAATATTGGTTGATTATATATGTCTATCTATTACAAGCTTATATTATAAACTAGTTTTGTCTATTGAGACTATGCATGTTTTGAGCTATGAAACTATGATTTACTATGAGATTTGTTGATTATTTTCAATGTATCATACATGAGGGTTTTAATATATGTTGGTGGATTGATTTACAATGGGTTTTCACATATTATTTCACTCTTGAATTGTATGATTTTGAACTAGCATTACACACCCACCAAGTATTTGATAAAATGTCTTGACAAGGATATTTAAGTTAGTTATAAACTACTACATGATTTATAAGTCAAGTGACTTGTGATGATTAAGGGATTGTTTGTATGCATTGAATTCATGAAAAGTATTTATGGTGTTGCAGTTGACTACACCTTGTTAGGGGTGACAAGTCCAATCTCATTGTTGAGGGGGTGAAATGCCTCGACCACCTTGTTGGGGGGTGACATGCCCATACTACCATGTTGAGGGGTAGATACCTCAACCACCTTTTTGGGGGGTGACATGCCAATACTACCAAGTTGAGGGGTAGATACCTCGACCACCTTGTTGGGGGTTGACATGTCTATACTACATTGTTGAGGGGTAGATACCTCAACCACCTTGTTGGGGGGTGACATGCCCATACAACCATGTTAAAAGGTGGATACCTCATTCACCTTCTAAGGGGGTGACATGCCTTGGATTTTAAGTAATAGTTTGCTTGTCTATGATCATGGTCTCTTCCCACACGTGTATTATGTTCTATAAAAGTGATATGATTTACAAATATGTTTTACTTCAAACATTGATCATGCATGCCATATTGATATTATACTTATCCATTGCTTATGATTATGCATTTTGACTATATTGGCTTATGTCTTGTTGCACTGCATCCTGCATACTTAGTACATTCAAACGTACTAACATATATTCTTGCCTACATGATGTTACCATGTAGGAACCAGAGTACCTCTCGAACATCCTCCACATGGTTAGTTTTAGCATTTCGAAAGATAAACTTTAGTGTGACCTCAAGTCTGGGGACACTAGCTATGCTACTCTTGGTATTTGTTATCTCTTTATGTTGAAAACTTGATACGATGAGGGTGAGCCCGGAAAGTGTGTTGGCCCCCGCTCCAATCTATGTTAGAGGTATTGCTGGAAAAATTAATGTACTTATGCTATGAGCTTGATTATGATTATCAAAGACTTCTCTTAGTCCCATTTCCCTTATTTATATTTCTTGTTGTATTTATTTAACTTTCGCGACTAAGGATGTGTGATTGAAATACTAAGAGGCTTATTTGGGGTTCCTTCGGGTTCCCCATTTGCCATGTCATGTTTAGGCCCTAGGCTTGGGTCATGCCAGATATGCTCTATGGGCTATAATTAACTCACCATGGGAGTGAAAATTGAGAATGGTTCCCTGTACAACACCTTCCACGTGACTCGAAATATCCTTATGGCATATTTCTTGAATATCAAAATTTTTGTATATTTTTCAAAAAATTGAACTTCATATTATCTTTAGGAGGTTAAATTGTGTAGGAAAAAAAATCTCATTTGATTTTTAGGTCAACAGTATCAAAAAGATAATTTTTCGATTGATTTTGCCTTAACCAGATAAGAAGGTCACAGATCTGCATCGTAGATTTGGTTCTAGCTAGTATAAAAGTACCCTAAACTCATTCCTAGGATAAAATGGGATAAAATTAAACATTGCATGAAAATGAACGGTGCAAGAAGAAGACCACGACGTGCCTTTAGTCCCCTAAAGGTCAGATTTTTTTGAACTTTTTCTATTTCAAGTGAGGGTAATTGGGACATATTTCAAAACCTATATAGATGGGATTACTCAAACATTTTAGCCATTTTAGTCCTTAGTAACTCTCAAACTCTCCCAAAATCTTCCCATATCCTCCCCAAAATTTCTCAATCAAAGTCATTCAACTTCTAAGGATTTCAAGTTCCTGAACTCTCAAGGTAATTCCTCAAGTCTTCTTCATCAAATTTCAAGGCATCAATATATATCAGTTCTTCATCCATGGGTTATTCCACCCATGGATACCAAAACTCCTTTTCATTGAAATTTCTTGATTTCGAGGCTTATTCCTTTATAGGTACTTCCTATTATTCCTTCAATGCATGATTTATGTTGAAAAATATGATTTATTAGTTTGAATATGCATGTACCCTTTTAAGGTTTTATATTGTGACTTAGTTTATGATATTAAGGCTATGTATTTAATGATACTATGAAAGGCTATGGATAGTTATGGATTTTGAGATGGATTTCATGATACCCAAATCAGGAGTTTAGCTATGATGATGATGGGTTATTTGAATGGTTTCTAAATGATCATGTTTTACTTCATCCCTATCATACACTCTTGAATTTTATGATTTTAAATTTATGTGCATAGACCCACCATGTTTTGACTAATGCTATATCATAAAGCTTTTTGCATTGATGAAAGGTATATTCAAGGATATACAAGTAGTGAATGCTGTAAATATTTAATAGCTAAAAGCTTATTATTAATTCAAGGGAATGTTACCAAATTTATGAATGATTGTAAAGCCCTTTTGATGCTATGGTTTGATGAGCTACTCCTACCATGATGTTAATACTTGCAAGTTAAGCATATTATGACTGTAACTATGCTTTAAGTATTGGTGGGATGTTGACTTAGCACTGAAAAGACCATGCTGGTCTCTATTGTCCCTTAACTAGGTTGCCACAATAGGTTAGTGAATTTCATATTGCATGATAACTAAAATTAGTAGGGTTCTCGTAAGGTATATGCATAAATAATAATCGATAAGGGTAGAGTTCCTATAGGGTATCTTGTTATATATGTTAACCGAAATAGGTAAAGTCCCTATAAGACATTTGTGCAACTTTGTCTCTTAAATAGGAAAGCTCCCACTAGGTCAACATATACATAAAAGAAAGATAGTGTTAGAATATAGTATGAGGTCATAAGCATTTACCCCAAAAAGGATGTCTCAACAAAGAGCTTGAGAGAAGTTGTACTAGCCACATGGAGGAGGATGATCAAGCTGCGCTCCAACTTCTACATGGTGAAATCATGTAGTCAGAGAGTATGTGTTAGTACATTTGAATGTATTAACTACTTAGGATGTAATGCAACAAGTGATAAGTACCATAAGCAAAATGCATAACATAGGCAATGGGTAAGCATATAGCAATATGGTATGTATGAATGATGCTTGAAGTAAAAACATGCTTGTATAGAACATAACACATGTGTAAGTGTAGACCATTATTAGAATATATCCAAGGCCTACCACCCCTTGGAGAGGTGAATGAGGTACTAACCCCTCAATAGGTTGATGAGGTACAAAACTCCCAGCATGGTTGATGAGGTACAAACCCACCAATATGGTTGATGGAGTACGAATCCCCCAACGTCATTATCAAGGTACAAACCCCTCGACATAGTTGCATGGGCCTACCACCTCCCGAGCAAGGCGACCGAGGAACAAACCCCTCAACAATGTTAGCCAAGCCTACAAATCCTTGAGTGAGGCTTGGTAAATTTCCAAAACTATAGAGATAATATCATATGCATACATTCCTTTCATTACCATATAGTCATTCAACTCATATGACATGTACTAGACCTTTAATTCCTCAAAATACATCAACCAGACATTTTATCAAACACTTAGCGGGTATGTAATTCTATTGTAAAACCATGCAATTCAAGAGTGGATTCATGCTAGAAAATCCAATATAAAATTATCGATAGATACTTGGTAACATTCTCAAGCAATATACATCAAACCCTTCATCAAACCTCATAGTAGATTATAGATTATGGCTCAAAACATGCAAAAACAATCACAATTTCATGAAACCCCAACATAGAGTGTAGTGAAATTCATAATAGATAAGACCCATGAGTAAATCAACTTTAAATCATGCAATTTTAGGTAAAAGAGAACTTGGGTATCATGGATGAAAGAAACCCATATACCTTGACTTTAGAGAATCCTTAAAGAAGATTAGAGATGGAGACTTGAAGCTTGTTTGAGAACCTTAAGATTCGGATGAGTTTTGAGACTTGAATTTAGGAGTGAATTATTTGGCTAAGTGTTTGAGTGAGTGTTAGGGATTGTTTTGAATGATATGAGGGTGAAATAAGGCTAAGTATAGGTATTTTCACGTTTGGGAATACTTAGGCCCAAGACCCAAAGGCCTTGGACCGAACTTGAAGAACTGGGAAAAATTTATACTGAGATGCACCTGTGGCGCATCGTGCCAGGGGCACGAAAACCTTACTAAAAATTATATTTTTGGGAAAATAAAATTGTGATTCACTCTAAAGTTGGGGTTAGACCCATTTCTCACTATATTTTATCCCTTAAATAAGAATATGAAGTCGAATTTTTGATATCACACACGACTATTGAAATATATGGAAATTAGGATTTTGGGCACTTCCAAGGCACATTTTTAGCACTTTTTTGGGGTCATTTCAATATCTCCCCCTTGGGAACATTCGTCCCCGAATATGAAAGATACTTATATGAAAGATGCAAACAAGATAGTTTCAGCCCACATAAGGATGCAGCAATGCACTTAAACATCATTTCAAAAATCTCAACATAACCGTAAGACTTACCACAAACTTGTCAATAAAACATGAATGCATGCAAATGACGTAGGAGCTGAATCATAAGGCCTGAAATCACATTACAGTTAGTACCTTAGGCTTGAGTAGAATGGAAAAGATAGAGAATGAACATATGCAATGACATGAGGGTTGAACTTAAGACTTGAGATCATATACAGGACTTAGATATATACCTTAGGCTTGAGTTGAGTGGAAAAGAAAAGGGTATCGCTTTTGCATATCCGTTTTGCCTCCCAAGTAGCACCTTCGACTTGTTGGTTCCTCCAAAGGACCATAACGGAAGCAACTACCTTGTTACTCAACCTCTTCACTTGCCTATCCAAGATCTCTACTATAACTTATTCATATGAAAAGTTGTAATCAACTATGCCCACAACATCAGGAGGCATAATAGCACAAGGATCACTCACATACTTCCTCAGCATAGACAAATGAACTACCAGATAAACCAATTCCATTTCTCTAGGCAAATCCAACTTGTAGGCCACCTTACCAATCCTTCTCATCACCCTATAAGGACCCACATGTCCTTCTCATCACCCTATAAGGACCCACATATCCTTCTCATCAACTTGCCCTTCTTACCAAAATGGACCATACCCTTCTTTGGTGACACCTTTACATAAACCCAATCACCAACCTTGAATTCAAGATCCCTTCTCCTCACATCAACATAAGACTTTTGGTGACTTTGGATTGTTTTCAACCTTTCTCTAATCATCCTTACCTTCTCCATAGCATTTATAACAAGATCTGGACCCAATAGAGCGACCTCTTCAACCTCAAACCACCCAACCAGTGATCTACAATGTCAACAAGAGAGAGCCTCAAAAGGAGTCATACCAATACTAGAATGATAAGTATTGTTATATGCAAACTCAATCAATAGAAGATGATTATCCCAACTACCCTTAAGCTCCAATACACAAGCCGTAAGCATGTCCTCAAGTGTTTGGATAGTTCTCTCCGCTTGGCCATCCATTTGAGGGTGAAAGGTCATACTAAGCTTTACCTTGGTTCCAAGACCTCTTTGGAAGGACCTCCAAATGTGTGAAGTGAATTGTGCACCACGATCTAATATAATGGACAAAGGAACCCTATGTAACCTCACTAAGTCATAAACATACAACCTAGCATAATCTTCAGCCCCGTAAGTAGTCTTAAATAGTAGAAAGTGAGTAAATTTTATCATCTTGTCAACCACAACCTATATGGAATCAAAACCCTTTCTAGTCTTAGGCAACCCAACCACAAAATCCATAATAACATCTTCCCACTTCCAAGTAGGAATCTCTATGTCTTGGGCTAGGCCACCCGGTCTTTTGTGTTTGGCTTTGACTTGTTGGCAAATGTGGCAACCGGAAACAAATTTGGTGATGTCCCTCTTCAAAGATACCTCCCTACCAATACACCTCCCTCAAATCCATATACATCTTAGTGGAATCGGGGTAAATAGAATAAGAAGGACCATGAGCCTCATCAAGAATCTTTTCGTTCAAGCTATCAACCCAAGGCACATAAACTTACCTTGGTGCTTAAGGGCATTATCTTCCCCTTGGGAAAAAACCTAAACCATATCATCCTTTACCAATGCCTTCAATTCCAATAAAGTAGGGTCAAGATCTTGCTTAGCTTTCACCTCCTCAACTGATGAAGATTTAGAACCATCAACAACAACAACACCCCCGATAACTTCTTCCAACCTAACCCCCAATCAAGCCAACCGATGGACCTACCTAGCCACCCCTTTGACACCATCATCAACATGAGCTAGGTTACCTATGGAAACCCTACTCAAAGTATCCGCCACAATATTAGCCTTACGGGGATGATAATACACACCTATGTCATAGTCCTTAAGAAGTTCTAGCAACCTTCTTTGCCTCAAGTAGAGATCTTTTTGGGTGAAGACATATTGGAGACTCTTATGATTGGTGAACATATCAACATGCACCCCATACAATAGTGATGCCATATCATTAATGTAAATACCACGGTGGCTAGTTTAAGATCATGGGTAAGATAGTTCTTTTCATGCACTTTGATTTGCCTAGAGCAATAGGCTATGACCTTACCATTTTGCATTAGAACACAACCCAAACAAACTCTAGAAGTATCACAATACACAACAAACCCCTCTAGCCCATGCGATAGTGACAATATAGGAGTGGACATAAGCTTATCCTTTAAGGTTTGGAAGCTCTTTTCACACTCGTCGTTCCACACAAACTTAGCTTTCTTTTGGGTCAATTTTGTCATGGGAGAAGCAATAGAAGAGAAATCATTTACAAATCTCCGGTAGTAACCTACTAGGCCCAAGAAGCTCCTAATATCCAATGAGGTCAATGGTCTAGGCCAATTTCTAATCACAACTGTCTTTTTAGGATCCAGCTTAATACCATCCCCCGATACCACATGACCTAGGATGAAAACTTTTTTCAACCAAAATTTACGCTTCTCATATTTAGAGTACAATTTCTCTTCCCTCAATCTTTGTAACACTACCCTCAAATGACCCATATGCTCCTCCTCATTATGTTAATAGATCAAAATGTCAGAAGACCACAACAAATGAATCAAGGTAGGGTTTGAAGGCACTATTCATAAGATCCATAATGATGGCTAGTGCATTGGTCAACCCAAAAGACATCACAACAAATTCATAATGCCTATACTTAGTCCGAAAGGCTATCTTGGGAATATCACACTCCCTCACCTTCACTTGATGATACCAGGATCAAAGATCAATCTTAGAGAAGTGGCTAGTCCCTTGTAATTGGTTAAACAAATCATCAATCCTTGGAAGAGGATACCTATTCTTGATGGTGACCCTATTATGTTATTGGTAGTCAATACACATTCTAAGCGACTAATCCTTCTTTTTCACAAACAACATCGATACATCCCAAGGTGATTGGCTAGGCGTGATGAAACCCTTCTCCAACAAGTCCCTCTATTGTTCCTTCAACTCCTTTAACTCCGTTAGGGCCACATGGTAAGGGGGAATAGAAATAGGTTGAGTATCGAGGAGGACGTCTATACCAAGGTCTATTTCTCTTTCAAAAGGAACACTAGGAAGGTCATTCAAAAAGACATCAAGAAACACATTTACAATCGGAACTTACTCTATGGGAAGGACTTTGGGCTCCACATCCCTAACCCTCACAAGATGATAAAGATACCCCTTCGAGATCAACTTATGGGATTTAATGCAAGAGATGAATCTACCCTTGACTACCACATCATGACTCTCCCACTCAAAAATGGGTTCATTTGGCAATTGGAATTTGACATTACGGGTTCTACAATCAGTAGAAGCAAAATATGCATGCTACCAATCCATCCCAATAATAATATCAAATCAACCATATCCAACTCAACAAGATAGCAAGGTAATATTTTATGTAAAAAGCAAATGGGACAGTTTCTATAGACCTTTCTAGAAACAATATATGCACAAATTGGAGTAGACACCTTATATGAGTCACATAACAATTTGGGCTCAATATGAAACTTTTTGGCAACAAAAGGAGTAAAAAAGAAAGAGTGCCACCCGGATCAATCAATGCATACACATCAAAATTAAATTTTTTGAACATATTGGTAACAATATTGGGAACTTCATCAACCCCTTGTTTCCCATGCAAAGCATAAAACTAATTGTGCCTTAGGGCACCATCTTATCCACCACCTCTTCCCAAAGGAACCGCATTTTCACATTGTGGACGAACCTCCTTACCCTTGATGCAATTTCGAGGGCAATCCAACATCTTATGCCTAACTTCCCCACAACCAAAACAGACATTAGTGTCCCTCAACCATGGGCCACTATGACCCTTAGCACATTTTGGACACCCACCATTAGGAACCACACCCCCAACATATTGGGCCCTTGCAAAATCATTGGCAACTCTCTTATGAAATGCATGAGAGACCCTTGGCCTTGATGGAACTGGACACCCTTTCGAATTTGGAAGTTTCCCTAACAGGCCCTCTTAGCCTCATGACTCCTTCTCTTCCTCAACTTTTCCTCCTCCATTTCTTTGGCATAAGTCATCAAACGGGACAAGTCTTTGTCACTAATCAACATGGAAGAGCAGTACTCCTCACTCACCAAGTTGAAAACACCTATCACGAATTTATTCATCCTAGACCTTGAGTTGGCCACCAAGTGTGGATTATATTTTGAAAGATGATTGAACTTGAGGGCATAATCCCTCACACTTATAGACCCTTGTCTCAAATTCATAAATTCCACCAATTTGGCTTCCCTAAGCTCAAGAGGAAATTACCGATTAAGGAAAGCTGCCTTGAACTCCTCTCAAAGTACCACATTATTGACCCCCTTCTCCACTTTTCAATGATTGTACAATATTTATGGTACCGCTTTGAGTTCGTAGGCCGCCAACTCTACCTTATCCTTCGAACTCACACCCATGATAGCTAAAAGCTTATAAACCTCATCAGTGAATTCTTGAGGGTCCTCATTCGCCTTTGACCCATGGAATTCTGAGGGATTCATCCTCATAAAATCTCTCACCCGATATGCCAATGTAGGAGAATGAGGGGATTGGGCCTATTGGTTGGCTTGGTTAACCACAACTTGTTCAAGCAAAGTAAGAGCATCCCAAACTTCTTCATTATTCGGTTACTCCTTGGGTGTACAGGCTTTTCTTCCTCTCATGTTATGCATAATTTAGCATAGCAAAGGACAATTATTAGGGGGAAAACCTTACCTCAACTTCTATAGCATGACATAGAGTAAGATGAAGGGAAACATTTCCTAAACACCTCATAGCCTCTTACTCATAATTGTGGTGCACAATACAACCATGAACAAGACTCTAATCAACGCGGTGTGTTGGACTTCGAGGATCTAACAACCTAGTACTCTGATACCAATATTTTCATGACCCAACCCAAGGGCCTAAATGTGACACAGTGTAAGGGGAACCCAAAGGAACCCCAAGCAAGCCTCTTAGCACATCATTACACATCCTTGGTCGCGAAAGTAATAAAATAACAACAAGAGATGGTAAATAGGGATAACTGGGGCTAAGATACATCTTTCATATCATAAACAACAAGAGTCAGGAGAGAGTCAAAGCTTATAACATTACACATGGCATGTGCAACAACACTTCTACTACATAGATAAGAGCGGGGACCAAGACAAGCAACCAAGCTAACCCTCATAGTCAACATATATATATAAAAAAGATAGTTTTAGAACATAGCATGAGGTCATAAGAATCATCCCCAAAATGGAAGACTCACCAAAGAACTTTAGAGAAGTTGTACTAGCCACATTGAGGAGGATGGTCAACTGGGGCTTCGGTTCCTATATGGTGATATCATGTAGGCATAGAGTATATGTTAATACATTTGAATGTACTAAGTATGTAGGACGTAATGCAGCAAGTGATAAAAACCATAAGCAAAATGCATAACATAGGCAATAGGTAAGCATATAGAAATATGACATGTATGAATGATGCTTGAAGTAAAACCATGCTTACATAGAACATAATACATGTGTAAGAAGAGACCCTTATTAGTGCATATCCAAGGCCTACTACCCCCTTGAAGAGGCGAATGAGGAACGAACCCCTCAATAGGTTGATAAGGTACAAACTCCCAACATGGTTGATGAGGTATAAACCTCCCCAACATGGTTGATGGAGTAAAATTCCCCCCAACATTTTTATAAAGGTATAAACCCCTCGACATGGTTGCACAGGCCTACCATCTCCTGAGCGAGTGATCGAGGTACAAGCCCCTCAACAAGGTTAGCCAGGCCTACTACCCCTTGAGTGAGGATTGATCAATTCCCAATACTATAGAGATAATATCATATACATACATTCCTTTCATCATCATATAATCATTCAACTCATAAGAAATTTATTAGACCTTGATTTTCTCAAAATACATCAACCAAACATTTTATCAAACACTTGGTAGGTGTGTAGTGCTAGTGTAAAATCATGCAATTCAAGAGTAGATTCATGCTAGAAAATTTAATATAAAACTACCAATAGATACTTGGTAACACCCTCAAGCAATATACATCAAAACCCTTCATCAAACCTCATAATAGATCTTAGATTCATGGCTCAAAACATGCTAAAACAATCATATTTTCATGAAACTCTAACATAGTGTTCATTAAAATTTATAATAGATAAGACGCATGTGTAAATCAACTTTAAATCATACAATTTTAGGTAAAAGAGAGCTTCGGTATCATAGGTTCAAGGAACCCATGAAGAAACTCACATACCTTGACTTTGGAGAATCCTTGAAGAAGATTAGAGATGGAGACTCGAAGCTTGATTGAGACCCTTAAGATATGGATGAGTTTTGAGACTTAAATTTAGAAGTGAAATATTTGGGTAAGTGGTTGAGTGAGTGTTCGGGAATCTTTTGAATGATATGAGGGTACAATATGGCTAAGTATAGGTATTTTCACGTTTGGGAGCACTTAAGCCCATGACCCAAAGGCCTTGGACCAAACTTCAAAAACTGGGCAAAATTTATACTGAGGCGCGCCCTTGGCGCGTCGCGCCAGGGCGTGAAAACCTTACTAGAAATCATATTTTTGGGAAAATAAAATTATGATTCTTTTGCTATAAGATCGGGACTAGACCAATTCCCCAGTCAATTTGACCTCTTAAACTAGAATATGAAGACAGATTTTCAATATCACGCATGAATTTTGATATATATGGAAATTAAGATTCTGGGCATATCCGAGGCACATTTTTGGGCATCTTTTTAGGGTCATTTCACTTGAGAGGGAAGGTCATGATGCGATGGTTAAAGGTAAGTTCATCTTTTTTCTTAAAGCTGATGAATTAGTTGGTAAGAGTTGCACTTATTGTCTTGTAAAGTTTAGGGATGTTGAGTCCAATGTACCTCCTGTTGAGTCTATTTGGTGGCCAATGAGATTCTTGATGTCTTTCCTAAGGAATACCATAGATTTTGGTATGCACCTCCTACTTGATACTCAGCCTATTTTCATTTCTCCCTACCGCATGTCTTTAATAGGATTGAAAGAATTAAAGAATCTATTAAAAGACTTGTTGGAGAAGGGTTTTATTAGGCCTAGAAAGTCATCTTAGAGTTGGACAATGTTGTTTGTAGTAAACAAGGATGGCTCACTTAGAATATGCATCGACTACAAATAACTCAACAAGGTCACAATAAAGGGTAGTGGACCTATTTGATAAATTGCATGGGGTGCCTTTGTCTATCATATCGGATCGTGGTGCTCAATTTACTTCTCACTTTTGAAGGTCCTTCCAAAGAGAACATGGTACCAAGGTCAACGTTACAATGGCTTTTCATCCTCAAACAGATGGTCAAGTCAAATGGACTATTCAAACTCTTAAGGATATGCTTAGGGTTTGTGTTTTGGAGTTTAAGGGTAGTTGGGATGAACATTTTCCACTTATTAAGTTTGCTTACAACAATAGCTACCACTCAGGCATTGGTATGACTACCTTTGAAGCTTTGTATTGTAGATATTGTAGATCCTCAGTTGGGTGGTTTGAAGTGGAAGAGATGGCTATGCTATGTGCGGATTTTGTCATGGAGGCATTGGCGAAGGTGAGGTTGATAAGGGAGAGATTGAAAACTGCCCAAAGTAGACAAAAATCCTAATCCCATGTGAGGAGAAGATATTTGAGTTTAAGGTAGGTGATTGGGTTTACTTGAAAGTCTCGCCCATGAAAGGTGTAGTTCGATTTTATAAGAAAGGGAAATAGAGCCCAAGGTTTGTTGGTCCTTATAGTGTTTTGAGGAGAGTGGGTAAGGTTGCATATGAGTTAGAGTTACCTATGGAGATGAATATGGTTCATCCAGTCTTCCAGGTGTCCATGTAGAGAAAGTGTGTGGGTGACCCAAGTACTATAGTGTCCTTAGAGGTTGTGGTTATTGTAGAAGATAATTTGACCTATAAGGAGGTCATGGTGGAGAGTTTTGATAGACAAGTGAAGAGGTTGAGAAACAAAGATGTAGCTTTCGTCAAGGTCCTTTGGAGGAATCAGCAAGTTGAAAGTGCCACATGCGAAGCCAAAATGGATAAGAAAAATTGGTACTATATCTCTTCCACTCTACTCAAGCTGAAGGTAATAATTTAAGTCCCTCATATGATATCAAGTCTAAAGTTTCAGCCCTCATGCATTCATGTTTATGGTAACAAGTTTATGGTGATTTTAGACATTCATGTTGAGATTTTTGAAAAATTTATGTTTATGTGTATTTGTTGAATTCATGTCGGGTTGAAATCTTCATGTTTACTTTTCTTATGTATTATTCTTTGACATTCAGGGACGAATGTTTCCAAGGGGAAGATATCAAAATGCCCCTCATGTGCTTCGAAATGCCCCATAATTGTAATTTTCATATATCTCAAATTTCGTGCCTGATTTCAAAAATCTGACTTCATACTCTCAATCAGGGGGAAAAATTAAGTAGATAATGGGTATAACCCAGATTTTAGAAGACCTGTAGAGAAAAATAATTTTTGCTAATTTCTGAATTCTAGTGGTTGTCCACACCCTGTCCGCGACGCGCCAGGGGTGCCAACTAGTGTAACATGAGGTCCACATCTAGTCCTCATTGAGCCAGCGGTGTGTACCAGTGTAGTATTTTCCTTACTTTCTAATTTCGCCCAAGGGCATTGGGGTCATGCCCCATGCCCACTTAAACGTGAAATCACCCATACTTAGCCATTTTTCAACTCTATAACTCTCAAAATCCTCTCTAAAAGCTCCCTAAGACTATATCATTTCTCTCATTCAAATCTAAGGATTTCATGCTCAATTTTGGAACTCAAGGACTCATTTCAAGCTCTAAGTTTACTTCAAGTTCACCTCAAGTAATTCAAGGTTTAAGGTATGTGGGTCTTCGTCCATGGGTCCTTTCGCCCATAGAGCCCAACCTTTCCATTTCATGCAAATTGCATATTTTTAAGTTATATTACCTATGGGTACCTCTTATTATGGATTATAAGCATAAATCATGTTGGGGTTTTATCAAGTATTGATTGATTATGCATACATATCTCTTTCAAGTTTATTCCATGAATTGATTATGCTTATGGAGACTATGCATGTTTTAAGCTATGAAACTATGAATTATCATGAGCTTTTACAATGGATTTCAAGGTACCCTATATGAGGGTTTTGCTACATGTTGGTGGGTTGATTTGCATTGAGTTTACTCATCTTATTTCACTCTTGAATTGTATGATTTGGAACAAGTATCGTGAACCCACCATGTGTTTGATAAAATGACATGACAAGAGTTCTTAAGTTATTGATGATCTGTTACATGATTTACAAGTCAAGTGACTATATGATGATTAAGGGCTTTCAAGCATGTATTGAATTTTTGAAAAGTATCTATGATGTTACAAATATTAAGTTAATCTCTATTTCAATATTTTTACCTTTTGTGAGCCATTCATGTTAAAGCAAGGGTTCATGTATGATTATAATCCATTCTTATGTTCAATTTAGGCTCACTATATTGGTCAAGCATGTTTATGAGCTAGTCAAGTCATGTTCTTACAAGATATTCATATTATGATTAAAGTATGATTATTTCAAGTATTTCATGGGATTAGACTTAACACCGATGGATTGGATTTCAGCGTGGACTATCTTTAAAAGTCCATACTCTTTTTCCTCAAACTATGTGCCAACATAGGATTATGATTGTTACCCTTGCTATTCTAGTAGATCCATCTAGTGCACTTTATCATGAAATCCTTTTTGAAATGGGTCATGTTCTCATAAGGTGAAGTATGGTTTACCTTGGAAAGTAGACCACCTCTTTACCTATCACAACCCAAGCCTAGTACCTAGACGTTACCGGCGAATAGGGAACCCGAAGGGACCCTAGAGAAGCCTCATAGCATATCATTACACACCATTGGTTGCGGTAGCAATAAAATGACAATAAAACATTAGAACCAAGCGTAAACGTACTAAGGAAACTTTCATAGGTAAACAACAATAGTCAATAGAGTCAAGGATCATAGCATAGATACATAACATGTCCAATAACACCTCTACTACATAAAGATAAGAGCGGCTGCCAAGACAAGCAATCGGGCTCACCCTCATATTAATGACAATAGGTAATCCAAACATACATGACATAGTCTAAATGTAAGCTTGAGAGAAGATAGATATTGTCCCAGACTTGAGGACACACCATAAGATATCTTGAATAATTCGCCTAGCCATGAGGAGAATCGATAGGTGCTTCGGCTCCTATACGGTGATATTATGTAGGCATAGCGTATGCATTAGTACTTCTGAATGTACTAAGTATATGGGATGCAATGCAACAAGAGATAGACATCATAGGCAAAATGTATAATCATAAGTAATGGATAGAATAATAAAAATATGGCATGTATAAATGATGCTTGAAGTAAAAAAACATGCTTTCATAGAACATAAGACATATGTAGGGAGTGACTATTCTTAGTGCAATCCAAGGCCTACCACCTCCTTGGAGAGGCGCATGAGGTACAAACCCCTTCATGAGATTGATGGAGTATAAGCCCCCTAATAGGTTGATGAGTACAATCCACCAACATGATTGATGGAGTACAAACCCCCAAATGGGTTGGTGGAGTACAAAACCCCCAATAAGGTTGATGGCTATCAACCCCCTATAAGGTTACCCAGAACCCTCAACATGGTTGATGGAGTACAAACCCCCAACAAGGTTGATGGGTACCAACCCCCAACAAGGTTACCCGGGCCTACCACCCCCGAGCTAGGCGATCGAGGTACCAACCCCTCAATTGGTTACCCGGGCCTATAACTCCCTGAGCTAGGGTTTGTCATCACCAGCACTATATAAATAGTATCATATAGATATGCACATTTCTCCCATTATCATATAGTCATTTTAGCCATACATTCTTCTCGTCATTATACAATCTATCATATTCACACATTCCTTTCATCATCATAGAGTCATCATATACACACATTAATTTCATCATTATTCCATCATAATTTCATCATTATTTGATCATCATTTCATCATTATATAGTCATTTAACTCATAAGACATACATTGGACTTTCAATTCCTCAAGAAACCATAACCGAACTATTTATCAAACACTTAGTGGATGTGTAGAGCTAGTGTAAAGCCATGTAATTCAAGAGTGAAATCATGCACGAAAATACAATGTAAAACCTTCAATAAATATGTGGTAACACTCTCAAGAAATATACATCAAAACTCTTCATCAAATCTTATAATAGATCTTAGATTCCTAGCTCAAAACATAGTAAAACAGTCATAATTTCATAAGCTATCCAAGCCTAGGGGCTAGACGTGACACGGTGCAAGGGGAACCCGAAGGGACCCCAAGCAAGCCTCATAAAGCATCATCACACATCCTTGGTCACGAAAGCAATAAAACAAGAATCAAAGATAAAGTAATGGGGAAATCGGGGCTAAGGGAAAAGCTTGCATAATATCATAATCAAGAGACAAGAGTCAAGCTCATTTCATAAATACATAACATGTCTAACATCTACCTCTACTATTGATGATGGTCACGCTCTAATAAGAAAGCACTCACTATTAGTAATTAACCTAACCGAGGCTAGGGTTGAATCCACAGAGAATATAGGGCTTGACTATAAGATTTCAATACTAATCATTCCTAGTATCTACAATTACAATCTCTAGATGAGGAGCGGTTTGTTGTGATTCAAAGATACTAAAAATGAACACTAATTAAAATTTGGGAAAATAGTCAATTTTGGGGGCAACTTGGAAATTGTATTCCCCATGGCTCGTTGACTCAATTACCCTAGGTAACATAACTTTAATCAGTGAACATTAATCATGAAGGAAAATAAACAATACATGCAAAACCCCAATCATAAACATGCACAAAAACTAGGTCATCTCAAGTCAACTACCTATGGTTCGCACAACCCCAAGTTGTGGGTGTTTAGCTACTCATGGCTAAGATAAAGCACACAAAAATGCACATAATAGTCATAGTTGAGAGTTTCACCAATAACAATGGAGAAGATAAGAACCACAAGTTGCAAACCCACAAGCTTGATTGATTAACAGTGATTACAAAGCAAGATTTGCAATCCCTAAAATGGGTTTCCTAAAGAGAACAAGAATATCCTCTAAAAACCTAAGAAAAGCTTTAAAATATATTGGAGAAATGTCTACTGTTCAAACTTCTTTCAAAACCCTAACTTAAACTACTTATAATATTTACAAAACAATCCTAGGAATTATGCAGAAAAGACAGCTGGCATCTGAAAAATTTCACAGTTACGACTCGTAGTTTGGCCTACGAGCCATTGTCAGGATCTCACATTAGTTTCTTGGCATCTTGGACTGAACTAGTATGACCCATAGGTACAAGTCGTTACTCGAGTTATGACTCATATATTGGTCTCATAGTATTGGTCTTCAGTTTTTTGTCCAATATTTTGGCTCTCTGATTCTTGCTACGTGTCCACCTATATGAGTCATAGTGTGTATTACGACTCATAGGCTGGGCTTGTAAGGATGACCTTCACTTGGCAAATATTTTATGTTTTGGTCTCTGATTCCTGCTACGACATAACCTACCACTCGTAGTGTGAGCTACGACTCTAAGTGGGCTCGTATGGCCTATGCTTTAGCAAAATCTGTAACTTTTCTTTAAAATCATGCCAACCTAAAGTTTCTACAAGATTAACACAAAAACACATCAAAACATTAAAAAGTTACTTTAAGAACTCACAAAATTCCTTATATTAGGCACCAAATATGTTGTAACTTTACAGCATATCAACTTTATAAATAAGAGCGGGGGCCAAGACAAAGCAACCAAGCTCACCCTCATAGTCAAATAGAACATAAAAAAGAGTGTCTCAATATATATAAAGAGAGAGTATAGACTAAGGTCCCTGAAGTGGAGGACTCACCCACTAGCTTGAATAACAACAAACTAGCCACATAGAGGGGGATAATCAATTTGGGCTCCGGGTCCTACATGGTGATATCATGTAGGCAAGAGTATGCGTTAGTATGTTTGAATGCAATAAGTATGTGGGATACAACGCAAAAATAGATAGGCTTAAGTAAAACATGCTTAAGTAACTCACACTCATATAGGATATCATATGTGAAGAATAGACCAAGCTAGCTATTCAAGGTGTAAATCCCTTGGTGGTTGTGTGGTATAAACCCCTCACATGGTTGATGATAATCATACCTTATCAACGCGGTGACGAAGTATAAACCCCTTGCATGGTTGATAAGTATAAACCCGCAACATGGTTACCCAAGCTCTTATCCCCCCAAATTGGGTATGGTCTAATGCAACACTTTCTATAGAGTATATCATATAAATAATCTCATTTCATCATCACATAGTCATTCATATCATATCTCATGCTTTGGACCTTCAAATCCTCAACAGACCACATCCATACATTTTATCAAACACTTAGAAGGTGTGTAATGCTAGTATAAAACCATGAATTATGGAGATGAAATCATGCAAGAAAATCCATTGTAAAACCATCAATCAACACCTTGCAATACCCTCAAGACATATACATCAAAACCCCTCATCAAATGTTACAATAAATTCAAGATTTATAGCTTAAAATATATCAAAATAATCACAACTTTACATAGCTTTAACATAATGTGCAGTGAATTTCATAAAGATCAAGACCCATTTGAAATCAACTTTAAATCATGCAATTTAAGTAAAAAGAGGCTTGGGTATCATGGGTGAAAGGAACCCTTAAAAAAAACCCACATACCTTCGCTTAGAGATGAATTTGGTGAAGATTGGAGATGGAGACTAAAAGCTTGAAGAAGAACATTGAAGGAGAACCTTAGCTTGGGATGTGGGTTTGGGACTTGAGTTTGGGGAGTGAAAATATGACTAAATGTTTGAGTGAGTTTTGGAAAATGTTTAGGATGATATGAGGGTGAAATAAGGCTAAGTACAGGTAAAAACATGTTTGGGAAACTTGGGCCCAATAGTTAGAAAATTTTGGACAAACTAAAAAAAATATACTGAGATTGGCTGTTGGCGCATCGCGCCTCCATCGCGTTGGAAATTGTTACTTAAAAATTTATAATTACTAATATTTTGCTTTTAAATCAGGGTTAGACCCTATTTCACTTAATTTTAACCCCTTGATCACAAATATGAAGTTGGATTTTTGAAATAACGAACAGATTTTGAGATATATGGAATTTAAAATTCTGGGCATTCCGAGGCATGTTTTCTGGCACTTTTTGGGGTCGTTTCAGTATCTCCCCCTTGGGAACATTCGTCCTCAAATGTAAAAGAGACGTATAAGACAAGAATGATCATAAAAAACTTAATCCCAACTAAAACCAACATCACATTTAAAACACCATTTTCAAATTCTCAACAGGAGTGTAAAATCATCATGACTTGCCATCTTAAACATGAATGCATATGAATGACATAAGGCCTTAATCATAAGACTTGAAATCACACAGGGGACTTAGAATTAGTACCTTAGGCTTGAGTGGAGTGGAAAAGATAAGGATACCGCTTTTGCTTGTCCGTGTCGGCCTCCCAAGTAGCATTTTCGATTTGTTTGTTCCTCCAAAGGACCTCAACAGATGCCACCTCCTTGTTCCTTCATATCTTCACTTGAATATCTAGGATTTGAACCGAAACCTCCTCATAAGTCAAATTATCCTAAACAATACCGACAACATCAAGAGGTATAATAGCATTAGGGTCACCAATACATTTTCTCAACATAGAGCCATGACCATCTTCAACCTTTCCCTAATCATCCTAACCTTCTTAAGAGCCTCCATAACTAGATACGGTCCCAATAAAGCCACCTCTCAAACCTCAAACCAACCAACTGGTGATCTACAACGTTTCCTATAAAGAGCCTCAAAATGAGCCATAACAATACTAGAGTGATAGTTGTTGTTGTAGGCAAACTCAATCAAAGGAAGATGGTCATCCCAACTACCCCTTAATTCCAATACACATGTCCAAAGCATATCTTCAAGGGTTTGAATTGTCCTCTCTGCTTGGCCATCTATTTTAGGGTGGAAGGACGTACTAAGATGAATTTTTGTACCAAGACCCCTTTGAGAAAACCTCCAAAAGTGTGAAGTGAATTGTGAACCACGATCTGATATGATGGAAAAAGAAACTCCATGCAACCTCACTAACTCATGGATGTACAACCATGCATACTCTTCAGCCCAACATATGGTCTTAATCGATAGAAAGTAAGAATATTTTGTCATCCTATCAGTCACCACCCAAATGGAATCAAAATCTTTTCTAGTCTTGGGCAACCTAACCACAAAATCCATATTAATCACCTCCCACTTATAAGTAGGAATCTCTATGTCTTGGGTTAGGCCACCCGACCTTTGATATTCGTCTTTGACTTATTGACAACTATGGCAACGGAAAATGAATTTGGCAATGCCCCTCTTCATGTCTCCCCTCTAATACACGTCTCTCAAGTCTCTATATATTTTGGTGGAACTGGGAAGGATATAATAAGAAGAATTATGGGCCTTATCAAGGATTTTGTCCCTCAAACCATTAAGATAAGGCACACACAATCTACCTTGGTACCTCAGGGCACCATCTCCCCCTTGGGAGAAAACCTCTACCTTGCCCTCTTTCACCAAGGCCTTCAATTCAAGCAAGGAGGAGTCAATGTCTTATTTTGCTATCACCTCATCAACCAAGGAAGATTTAGACCCGTCACCAATAACGATACCATCATCACCAATCTCTTCCAACCTAATCCCTAATCTAGCCAATCTATACACCTCTCTAACCATTTCCCTATCACCACCATCAACATGAGCTACGCTACCCATGGACACCTGACTTAAAGCATCCGCTACCATATTTGCCATACCCGAATGATAATGCACACCAATGTCATAATCTTTGAGAAGTTCTAGCCACCTTCTTTGTCTCAAGTTGAGATCTTTTTGAGTGAAGACATATTGGAGGCTCTTATGATTGGTGAAGCATCAACATGTACCCCATACAAATAATGACGCCAAATCTTTAATGTAAACATAAAGACGGCTAACTCTAGATCATTGGTTGGGTAGTTCCTTTTATGTACCTTGAGTTGTCTAGAAGCATAAGCTATGACCTTATCATTTTGCATTAGCATACAACCAAAACCAACTCTAGATACATAACAATACATAACAAAACCCTCACAAGCATATAAACTAAGGTCCCCGAAGTGGAGGACTCATCCACTAGCTTGAATAGCACCAAACTAGTTACGTGGAGGAAGATGATTAACTTAGGCTCCGGTTCCTACATGGTGATATCATGTAGGAAAGAGTATGCGTTAGTACGTTTGAAAGTACTAAGTATGTAGGATGCAATGCAATAATAAATAGGCATCATAATTAAATTGCATAGTATTAAGCAATAGACATAATATAACAATATGACATGTATGATAAATGCTTAAGTAAAACATGCTTAAGTAACTCACTCTCATATGGGATATCATATGTGAAGAAAAGACCAAGCTAGCTATTTAAGGTATAAATCCCTTGGTGGTTGTGTGGTATAACCCCTCACATAGTTGATGATAATCACACCTTATCAACACGGTGACGAAGTATAAACCCCTAGCATGGTTGATGAGTATAAGCCCCCAACATGGTTAGCCGGGCTCTTATCCCCCCATATCTCGTATGGTCTAATGCAATACTTTATATAGAGTATACCATATACATAAGCTCATTTCATCATCATATAGTTACACATATGATATCTCATGCTTTGGACCTTCAACTCCTCAAGAAACCATATCCGAAC
>DF357476.1:94704-105218 GCA_000787875.1 Solanum virginianum | reverse complement strand
TCGCCTTGCCGGGGGGCTCTAGGCCCGTAATACCATGTTGAGGGATATATACCTTGACCACATTGTCAGGGGGTGCTAGGCTTGTATTACCATGTTAAGGGATACATACCTTGACCACCTTGTCAGGGGCTACTAGACTCGTACTACTATGTTAGGGGATATATATTTGACTACCTTCTCGGGGATGCTAGGCCCGGTACTACCAATTGAGGGGTAGATACCTCAATCACCTTCCACAGGGGTATTAGGACTTGGATTCTAAGTATTTTATGTTTGGTCTATAATGATGGTCTCGTCTTACACAATATGTTATATACGGGCATGTTTTTACTTCAAGTATTGATCATGCATGCTATATTGTTATTATACTATCCATTGCCTATGTTTATGCATTTTTTGCCTATGCTACCTATCTCTTGTTGCATTGCATCCTACATACTTAGTAAATTCAAGCAAACTAACACATACTCTATGCCTACATGATGTTATCGTGTAGTAGCCGGAGCTCCTCACGATCATTCTCCCCATGGCTAGTTGGTCATCTTTGAAGAATAGCTATTGGTGAGTCCTCTAAGTTCAGAAACAATAGCTACACTACTCTTGCCTTTGTCATTTCTTAATGGTTAAATCTTTACACTATGAGGGTGTGCCCAAAAAGTGTCTTGGCCCCCATCAAGTCTATATTTAGAGGTGTTGTTGGACAAGTAATGTAATTATGCTTTGAGATTTGGCTCTTTATGATTTATGCTATGTAGGACTTTCCTTAGTTCCTTTATCCTTATTTATTCTCTCTTGTTGTTGTTTAATTACTTCTGTGACCAAGGATGTATAAATGATATGCTAAGTGGCTTGTTTGGGGTCCTTTCGATTTCCCATTCACCGTGTCATATGTAGGCCCTAGGGTTGGGTCATGACAAACTTGGTATCCGAGCACTAGGTTGTTAATGGTCCTCGAAATCCAACACACTGTGTCAATTAGAGTCTTGTTCATGGTTGTGAACTGCACCACAACTATGAGCAAGAGGCTATAAGGCATTTTAGGAAATGTTTCTCTTCATTTTGATCAATATCATGCTATAGAAGCTAAGATAAGGCTTTCCCTAATGAATGTTCTTTGCTATACGAGATCATGCCTATCCCAAGAGGAAGAAGAGCTCGTACACCCAAAGAGCAATTGGCTCGTGAAGAGTTTTGTGATGCTATTGCCATGCTAGCTCAAGCTATGACTAATCAAATCAACCAAGGGACCCAAGCCCCTCATGTTCCTACTCTAACATCTAGAGTGAGGAATTTTATAAGGATGAACCCACCAGAGTACCATGGGTTTAAAGTGGATGAGGACCCTTAAGAATTTATTAATGAGGTGTACAAAGTGTTTTCTATTATGGTGTTAGGTCGGAGGAGAAAATAGAGTTGGTGGCCTACTAACTGAAGGGGGTGGCCTAAATATGGTTTATCCAATGAAAAGAGAGAAGGAAAACAACAATGTGATCCTTTGGGAGGAGTTTAAAGCAAAATTTCTCAATCAGTTCTTCCCTATTGAGCTAAGGGAGGCCAAAATTATGGAATTTATAAATTTGAAGTAAGGGTCCGTGAATGTGAGGGAGTATGCTCTCAAGTTCAACCAACTCTCCAAATATACTCCACAATTGGTGGCCGAGCCAAGGTCTAGGATGAACAAGTTTGTATTGGGTGCATCCAATTTGGTGAATGAGGAGTGTCGTGCCACCGTGTTGATTAGTGATATGGATTTTTCCCACCTCATGACTTATGCCGAATAATTGGAGGGGGAAAAGTTATGAAAGAGAAGAGATATTGAGGCCAAGAGGGCCCATTTTGAAGATAGATTCCAAGGTCCCAAGGGTTACGGGTTTCATCAAAGCCAAGGGTCTTCAAATGCTCCTAATCAAAGGTTTGCTAATAATAACCCAAGGGCCCAAGGTAGTGGTGTTGTGGTTCCTAATTCTATGTGCCCAAGATGTGGTAGAGGCAATGATGGCCTATGTTGGAGGAACACCAATGCTTGCTATAGTTGTGGAGAAGTGGGTCACAAGAAGGTTGATTGTCCTCGTAATCAAAACAAGGGTAGAGATGGTCATCCACAAGGCCAAGGTGAAAATACAGTTCCTATGGGAAGAGGAGGCCAACAAGAGAGTGCCCAAAGGCAAAATCAATTATATACTCTTCAAGGGAGGAAAGGGGTAGATGAGGTACCCGATGTCATTACCGGTATGTTGAAAGTCTTTGATTTTGATGTGTATGCATTGATAGACCTGGTTGCCACTCTTTATTTTGTTACTCCTTTTGTTGCTAAAAAGTTTCATATTGAACTTGAATTATTGTGTGAGACTTATGAGGTGTCTACTCCCATTGGTGCATCCATTGTTGCTAGAAGGGTCTATAGAAATTGCCCCTTTTTTATTTTGTATAAAATATTGCATTGTGATTTTGTTGAGTTAGATATGGTAGACTTTGATGTCATTCATGGGATGGATTGGTTGCACGCATATTATGCCTATATTTATTGTAGAACCCGTAGGGCCAAGTTCCAATTCCCTAATGAACCCATTCTTGAGTGCGAGAGTCACGATGTGGTGGTCAAGGGTAGGTTTATTTCTTGCATTAAAGCCCAAAAGTTGATTTCTAAGGGGTGTCTCTATCATCTTGTGGGGGCTAGGGATTGTGACACCCAGTAACTCGATGATGTTGTATCCATGTTTCAAGCCTCATTTGGTTAGGTTGGGGTTGTATTAGGTTCATGGGAGACTCCTTGTACCTAAATGAGTTCAAGACTTCCCTAAGAGTTGAGTTTTGGGTGTTGGTTCATGCAAGGGTCAACTTTAAACTAGCATAACTTTTAGTACACTTGGAACTGGATGGCCTACTACATGTCCAATGAAAGCCCTTTAAGTTATCTTTCCAATGCACTTGGTTTCACCTCATTTAGAGTTCAGAGTCAAAAGTTATGGCCATTTTACTAAAGACTACTAGTGCAGAGTTGCAGTACAAGCCCGCAATTACTAGTCGTAGGTCGAGGTATGACTCGTAGGTCAAGTTCGTGGCAATTTTTAGAGACTTTTAAATTGAACCTAGGGGTCATAGTGCTACCTACGAGTCGTAATGGGGCTAGTAACAGCCATTAGATAACATTTTAGGAAGGGTTATTTTTGTCCTTTCCCATCCTTTCGAAGCTCTAGATTAACGTTTTTATACTCCAAGTGTTTGATAAAATGTCTGTCTAGGATTTCTTGAGGAGTTGAAGGTCCAATGCATGTCTTATGAGTTTTATAGTGTTATGATGAGTATATGATGATGAAATGATGATGAAACAATGGTATGCATATTATGTATAATGATGAGAGGAAATATAGGTATATGATGACTTTATGATGATGAAAGTATGTTGTACATGTGTTGAATTTATGAAAACTATCTACGATATTGCAAGTTGATTGCCTTATTGAGGGGTTACCAATCCTCAATCATCTTATTGAGAAGGTGCCAAGTCTCAACCATCTTAATGAGGGGGTGCCAAGCCTCGGTAGCCATGTTGAGGGGATACCAAGCCTCAATCACCTTAACGAGGGGCTGTTAAGCCTTAGATGCCTTGTTAAGGGTGTATCAAGCCGCAATCACCATTTAAGAAATGGTGTGCCTTGGAGTTGGGAAGTAGTTCACTTGGTCTATCCTTCGCAAATTATATCCTATAAGAGAATGAGTTACCTAAGCATGTTTTAATTATGCATTGATCATACATGTCATATTGTTATATCATGCTTATTGTCAATTGTTATGCATGTTAATTATGAAGCGTAACTCTTGTCGTATTGAATTTCACATACTTAGTACATTCAAACATACTAACATATAGTCTTGCCTACATGATATCACCATATAGGAACCAGAGCTCCATTTGGTCATCATCCTCCTCCACATGGCTAGTGATATCAAATCAAGCTAGTTCGTGAGCCCTCATGTCCGGGGACGATATCTATGATCTTTTGCTATGTATTTAAGACTATCTTTCCTTTTTGGTATACTTAACTATGAGGGTGAGCTCGGTTGCTCATCTTGGCCCCCGTTAAGTTCTATGTTAGAGGTGTTGTTAGATAAAAATATGTATTATGCTTGAGCTTTGACTCATGATATCCAAGATATTTAAATATAATTCTTGCTCCCTTATTCCCAATTCCCCTTGTTTATGTTTCTTATGTTGTTATGTCTTGCTTCCATGAACAAGGATATGTGATGATATGCTATGAGGTTTGTTTAGGGTTCCTCCAGGTTCCCCATTCTCCGATCACGTCTAGGCCCTAGGCTTGGATAATGACAGTAATGGTATCAGAGTACTAGTTTGATAGATCCTCGAAGTCTAACACACCACATTGATTAGATTATTATTCATGGTTATGTTGTTCACCACGACTATGAGTAGGAGGCTATGAGATATTTTTGAAAATGTTTCCCTTCTTCATGGTCTATGTCGTGCTTTAGAAGTGAGATAGGGTTTTCCTCTCTAACGAATGTTCTTTGCTCTTCTATTTGATCATGCCGCTTCAACGGGAAGGCGAAGGAAGGTAAGTTGAAGGTTTTGATGTGGATGGATCTGAGTTTCACTATTTCTTTCATTATTACTTTTGGTTGCTACAAAGTCCATAAGTGTTGATTCGTGTTCATATTGCATTAGGTCTTGCCTCTTGGCTTATTAAATACGATGTAGTAGATTTTGATGTCATTCTTGGTTTGGATTAGTTGCATATATGTTGTATCTTCATTGATGATGGGGCCCATATTTGAGTGATAGTGAAGGGGGTAAGTCCATTTCTTATTTTAAGGTACAATTGATCTCTAAGGGATTGTATTTTCATCTTGTAAGAGCTAGGGGTGTTGAACCTAAATTATTTCTATTGAGTTGTTTTCGGTGATCAATGAGTTCTTGAATGTCCTCTCCGATATTTCAAATTTAGGGTGGTGTCTTGTGGTTTGACTTATGCATTGGTCATGTCTATGGGTCTCAAGAATAGGGTCTTTAAACCCTACCTTAATATATTTGTGGTGGTCTCTAGTGATGAGGTATTGATTTATTTAGTGTTTGTGAATCATTTGGGGGTAGTGTTGCAAGTCATGGAGGATGAGAGGTTGTTTGATAAATATGATAGGTGTGTATTATGTATAACAAGAAGGCAGTTAGGATTCTTTAGGGATTATGAATCTTTTGCTGTGAATGTCTTGGGGGTGTTGCAAGGTGTTGATTGATGGTTTTACCACAGATTTTCTTGCATGATATCATCTCTAAATTGCATGGTCTTTTACCCCTATCATGCGATCGGTGCTCTAAGTAGGGTGCCCATGGGTAGCTTAGCATATGTGGATAATGGTGGAAAAGAGAAGTCTAGTAGGGTCCATTAGTTGGTTAGATTAGAAGTAGGTTGAGGGAAGTTGAGGATGGTAGTATAGTGTTCTCGATGGTTCCAAATTTTCTTGGGTTAATAGGTCTAGATTAGGCAAAGCCTTGATTTCCGCCTTATTAGAGTTGGAGATTTTGGGTGAGTAGATGATAAAGTAGAGGTTATCACCCAAGGGAGAGATGGTAGTTATGGTACCAAGTAGGTTAGGTGTATTTAAGGTTGCCAATTGAGTTAAGGATTGTGAGTCCTTATAGAGTGTAGAGGGAAGTTGGTAAGGTTGCGTATGTTTGAGGATTGCCTATGGATAGAAGTTAGGCTAGTTCAGTTCTTCATGCTTCTAGGTTGATGGGATGTGTTGGTGCCTCTAGTGCTATAGGTATGTTTGAGGATTGCCTATGGCTAGAAGTTAGGCTAGTTCAGTTCTTCATGCTTCTAGGTTGATGGGATGTGTTGGTGCCTCTAGTGCTATAGTAATCCTTGAGATTATGGGTGATGTAGAGGATAAGTTAACTTAGGAGAAGGTCCCGATGGAGGCGTGGATGGGTGAATGGAGAAATTGAATGATAATGATGCAGTTTTCGTCAAGGCCCCTTTTTGGAGGATTTGTCTATTTGTATATGTCTCTCGGGAAGCCGTTGTGGGCATGGAGAAGCAATATCAGTATTCCTTCCATTCTATTCAAGCTTATGATAACACGTCAAGTCCTTTCTATGATTCCAAGTCTTATGTTTCAGCCCCTATGCCATTCATATGCATTCATGTTTAAGTTGGAAAATACATGGTGATTTTACACTTATGTTGAGATTTTAAAAATGATGTTTTGAATGATTTGAATACATTTTAGGATGACTTTTAACTACATTATGATTTTCAACTAGTAAGCTATGCAATGGATCTTATGGTTGGAAGTTTCATGTTTTAATTCAATCCTTTTAAGCCTTGCTCTTCTACATTCGAGGACGAATGTTTCCAAGGGGGAGATATTATGACACCCTGTAACTTTATATTGTTGCATCCATGTTTCAAGCCTCATTTGTTTAGGTTGGGATTGTATTAGATTCATAGGAGACTCCTAGTACCTAAACGAGTTCAAGATTTCCCTAAGATTTGAGTTTCGGGTGATGGTCATGAAAGGGTCAACATTAAACTAGCATAACTTTTAGCACACTTGAAAATGGGTGACCCATATATGTCAAATGAAAGCCCTTTGCATTAGCTTTCCAACGCACTTGGTTTTACCTCATTTAGAGTTCGAAGTCAAAAGTTATGGCCATTTTATTGAAGACTGCCAGTGCAGAGTTGCACTACAAGCCCATAGTTACGAGTCGTAGGTCAGGGTACGACTCGTAGGTCAAGCTCATAGGAATTTCTAGAGACTTCAAAATTAAGCCTAGGGGTAAGGTAAGGGGTCCTATGAGTCGTAGTTCTACCTACGGGTTGTAAGGGGGCTCATAACAGCCGTTAGGTAGTTTTTAGGAAGGGTTATTTTGATCCTTTCCCACCCTTTCTAAGCTCTACATTGACATTTTTATACTTATTCAAGGTCCCAAAACCCTTAGGTTCTTTATTGTATTGATAAAATACTCTCTCAAAACCTTATACAATTATTTCACTCCAAAATCAAGTGTCCAAATCTCTTCCGGATCTAAGGATTTTCTTCAAGCTTTAAGACTCCATTTTCAATCTTCATCAAGAACTTCTCCAAAGCTAAGGTATATGGTGTTGAACCATTAGGTCCTTACATCCATAGTGCCTAAGTCTCCTTTTTACTAATATTGCATGATTTAAAGTTGATTTTACATGTGGGTCTCGTTTATTGAGATCTTTACTGCACAATGATTTTATTTCATGAAAGTATGGTTGTTTTAGCATGTTTTGAGCTCTAAATCTTGGATCTAATGTTGGATTTGTTGAGCGGTTTTGATGTGTATATCTTGAGGGTGTTGCAAGGTGTTGACTGATTATTTTACAGTGGATTTTCTTGCATGATATCATCTCTAAATTGCATGGTCTTTTACCCCTATCACACCCCCCAAAGTGTTTGATAAAATGTCCGACTAGGATTTCTTGAGAAATTGAAGGTCCAATACATGTCTTATGAGTTGAATAGTGTTATAATGAGTATATGATGATGAAATGATGATGGAATGATGATGAGACAATGGTATGCATATGATGTATAATGATGAGAGGAAATGTAGGTATATGATGACTTTATGAAGATGAAAGTATGTTGTACATGTATTGAATTCATGAAAAGTATCTACGATATTGCAAGTTGATTGCCTTGTTAAGGGGGTACCAAGCCTCAATCATCTTGTTGAGAGGGTGCCAAGTCTCAATCACCTTGATGAGGGGGTGCCAAGCCTCGGTTACTTTGTTGAGTGGGTATCAAGCCTTAATCACCTTATTGAGAGGGTGCCAAGTCTCAATCACCTTTATGAGGGGGTGTCAAGCCTCAAATGCCTTGTTAAGGGGGTATCAAGCCTCAATCAGCATTCAAGAAATAGTAGGGGTTTGTACCTCACACATTAGGGTGATGAGTGCTATCATCACCAACCCCAAGTGGTTTATACCTTGGCAATCTAGCTTGGTATTCTCTTCATATATGATATTCTATATGAGCATGGGTTACTTAAACAGGTTTTACTTATGCATTGATCATACATGTCATATTGCTATATCATGCCTATTGTCTATTGTTATGCATGTTGATTATGAAGCTTATCTCTTTTCTCATTGCATCACACATACTTAGTACATTTAAACATACTAACACATACTCTTGCATACTTTACATCACCATGTAAGAACTAGAGCTCCATTTGGTCATCATCCTCCTCCACATGGATAGTGATATCCAATCAAGCTAGTTGGTGAGTCCTTATGTCCGGGGGTGATATCAATGTTCTTTTGATATGTATTTAAGACTATTTTTCCTTTTTGGTATAATTAATTATAAGGGTGAGCCCGGTTGCTTGTCTTGGCCCCTGCTAAGTTCTATGTTAGAGCTGTTGTTAGACAAAAATATGTATTATGCTTGAGCTTTGACTCACTTATGATATCCAAGATATTTAAGTATAAATCTCACTCCCTTAGTCCTAATTCCCCTTGTTTATGTTTCTTATGTGGCTATGTCTTGCTCCGCGACTAAGGATGTGTGATGATATGCTATGAGACTTGTTTGGGTTTTCTTCATGTTTCCCGTTCGCCGGTCACATCTACGCCTGATGCTTAGGTTGTGATAGGGATGTTGAATCTATAGTCCTTCCTATAGAGTCGGTTTCGGTGGTTTATGAGTTCCTTGATGTCTTTCCCAATGAGCTTCCTGGTATTCCTACCAAAAGAGAAATAGATTTTGGTGTAGACCTCCTTCCCAATACTAAACCCGTTTTTGTTCCCCATTACCATATGACTCCAGTGGAGTTAAAGGAGTTAAAGGAGCAATTAAGGGATTTGTTGGAGAAGGATTTTATTAGGCCTAGCTAGTAACCTTGCGATGCACCTGTGTTGCTTGTAAAAAATAAGGATGGTTCTTTTAAGATATGTATTGACTATCGGCAATTTAATAGGGTTACCATAAAGCATAAGTACCCTTTACAAAGGATTAATGATCTTTTTGACCAACATCAAGGGGCTAGTAACTTCCCTAAGATTGTTCTTCTGTTCGGGTATCACCAAGTGAAAGTGAGGGAGTGTAACATTCCCAAGATGACCTTCCAGACTAGGTATGTGCACTATGAGTTTGTGGTTATGTCTTTTGGGTTAACCAATGCACTAGCTATCTTCATGGATATCATGAATAGGGTCTTCAAACCCTACCTTGATTTGTTTGTGGTGGTTTTCATTAATGATATCCTGATCTATTCCCATAGTAAGGAGGAGCATGTGGCTTACTTGAGGGTAGTGTTATAAATCTTGAGGGAGGAGAAGTTGTTTTCCAAATATAAAAAATATGAGTTTTGGTTAAAAGAGGTTGCCTATCTAGGTAATGTCGTGTTAGGTGATAGTATTAAGGTGGATCCTAAGAAGATGGAGGTAATTAGAAATTGGACTAGACCTTTGACTCCATTGGATATTAGAAGCTTCTAAGGCTGAGCGAGTTATTATCGAAGGTTTATGAATGGGTTCTCTTCTATTGCTTCTCCTATGACTAAGTTGACCAAAAAGAAGGCCAACTTTTTATGGACCGATGAGTGTGAAAAGAGCTTCCAAACTTTAGAAGATAAGCTTGTCTTCGTTCCTATCTTATCTCTACCGGAAGGGTTCATGAGTGTGAAAAGAGCTTCCAAACTTTAGAAGATAAGCTTGTCTTCGTGCCTATCTTATCTCTACCGGAAGGGTTCGTTGTGTATTGTGATGCCTCAAGAATTGGTTTGGGTTATGTTTTGATGCAAAATGGTAAGGTGATAGCATGTGCCTCTAGACAACTTAAGGTGCATGAAAATAATTATCCTACTCATGATCTTGAATTGGCATCCGTGGTATTTGCTTTGAACATTTGGCATCACTACTTATATGGGGTTCATGTGGATGTGCTCACCGATCATAAGAGTCTCCAATATGTGTTCACCCAAAAAGATCTCAACATGAGATAACAAAAGTGGTTAGAGCTTCTTAAGGGTTATGATATAAGTGTGTATTATCACCCAGGTAAGGCTAATATTGTGGCTGATGCTTGGAGTAGGGTGCCTATGGGTAGCCTAGCACATGATTATGATGGTGGCAAAGAAGTGGCTAGGGAGATCCATCGGTTTCCTAGATTCGGATTTAGGTTGGAGGAGGTTGACAATGGTGGTATTATGGTTATGATGGCTCTGAATCTTCATTGATTGAGCAGGTGAAGGCAAAGTAAGATCTTGACCTCGCCTTGTCAGAGTTAAATGCCATGGTGAGAGATGGTATGGCGGAGGTTTTCTCCTAAGGGGGAGATGGTACCCTTAGGTAGCAAGGTAGGTTGTGTGTTCCTAGTGTGGATGACTTGAAAGAGAAAATTCTTGATGAGGCTCATAATTCTTCCTATTCTATTCACCTCGATTCTATAAAGACGTATAGAGGTTTGAGAGAAGTTATTGGTGGGTATAATTAATTATAAGGGTGAGCCCG
>DF357476.1:78168-93143 GCA_000787875.1 Solanum virginianum | reverse complement strand
AAAGACCTTATTCATGAGATCTAGGGAAAATTGATTGGAAAATGGGCATAACTTCGATTTTAGAGCAACCATAGAAAAATTTGATTTTCTAAGTTTGCACAAAACATTAGGGGTGCGCGTTGGGTCCGCAATGCGGAGCCGTCGCGGAGTAGGGTATTTTATTGCCAGTTCTCTTATTTTGGCCTAAGGCTTTTGGGTCTTGGGTCTAAGCCTTCCTATATGTAAAAACACCTATACTTAGCCATTTTTCAACCTCATATCATCTAAGACATTCCCCCAAACCCTCTCTAACACTTAGCTTAAGCTTCCATTCAAAATCAAGTGTCCCAACTTATTCCGGATCTCAAGTTCATTCAAGACATTCCCTAAAACCCTCTATAATACTTAACCAATATTTCACCAAAATTCAAGTGTTCCAAATTCATTCCGAATCTCAAGAATTTCATTCAAGCTTCAAGTTCTCATTCCAATCTTCATCAAGGAAATCTCCAAAGTTGAGGTATGTGGGTTTCAGCCATTTGGTCCTTTCACACATGGTGCCCAACCTTCCTTTTTATGCAAATTACATGTTTTCAAGTTGATTTATCTATGGGTACTTCTTATTATGAATTTGACTATAAACTATGTTGGGGGTTTTATAAAATGTTGATGATTTAAGCATGTTTTGAACTATGGATCTATGATCTATGATGAGGGTTTCAATGTATCTTGTATAATGATATTACCAAGTGTTGGTGGGTTGATTTACTGTAAATTTTCTCACATCATTTCACTCTTGAATTGCATGATTTTGAACTAGCATTACGCACCCGCCAAGTGTTTGATACAATGTCCAGTTAAGGGTTCTTGAGTTATTGAGGGTCTATAGCATGGCTTATAAGTTAAGTGGCTTTATGATGATGAAAGGGATGCATATATGTGTTGATATCTTGAAAAGTATCTTTGGTGTTATAATTTGACCATACCTTGTTGAGGGGGTGCTATGCCTCAATCACGTTGTCAGGGGGTTCTAGGCCGGTACTACCATGTTGAGGGATATATACCTTGACCACCTTGTCGGGGGGTGCTAGGCCCGTACTACCATGTTGAGGGGTATATACCTTGACCACCTTATCGGGGGGTGCTAGGCCCGTATTGGGGGGTATATACCTTGACCACCTTGTCGGGGGGTGCTAGGCCCGTACTACCATGTTGAGGGGTATATACCTTGACCACCTTATCGGGGGGTGCTAGGCCCGTATTGGGGGGTATATACCTTGACCACCTTGTCGGGAGGTGCTACGCCCGTACTACCAATTGAGGGATAGATACCTCAATTACCTTCCAAAGGGGTGCTAGGCCTTAGATTCCAAGTATTAGATGCTTGGTCTATCATGATTGTCTCTTACTACACATGTAATATGTTCTATACAAGCATGTTTTACATCAAGTATTGATCATGCATGACATATTGATATTATATTATCCATTGCCTATGTATATCATTTTGTCTATGCTTCCTATCTCTTGTTGCATTACATCCTATATAGTTAGTACATTCAAACGTACTAACACATACTCTATGCCTACATGATGTTACCATGTAGAAACTGGAGCTCCTCATGATTATCCTCCCCATGGCTAGTTGGTCATCTTTGAAGAATAGTTATTGGTGAGTCCTCTAAGTTCGCGGACAATAGCTATGCTACTCTTGCCTTTGTCATTTCTTAATGTTGAACTTTTTATATTATGAGAGTGAGCACAAAAAGTGTCTTGGCCCCTGCTCAAGTCTATATTTAGAGGTGTTGTTGGACAAGTGATGTAATTATGCTTTGAGATTTGACTCTTTATGATTTATGCTATAAAGGACTTCCCTTAGTCCCTTTATCCTTATTTATTCTCTCTTCTTCTTTTTTAATTGCTTCTACGACCAAGGATGTGTAAATGATATACTAAGAGGCTTGTTTGGGGTTCCTTTGGGTTCCCATTTGTCGTGTCATGTGTAGGCCCTTAACTTGGGTCGTGACATCAAGGGTCTTTGCCAATTCCTAAATACCTCCATCTTCTTAGGATCCACCTTAATGCCTTCACCGACACCACATGCCCTTGAAAAGCAACCTCTTTCAACCAAAACTCACATTTTTCATATTTTGCATGCAATTTCTCCTCCCTCAAGATTTGCAACACCACCACCAAGTGATTCACATGATCTTCCCTACTATGGACATAAATCACGATATCATCAATAAAGACCACAACGAATGTGTTAAGGTTGTGTTTAAAGACCTTATTCATGAGATCTATAAATATAGCCTGTGCATTAGTCAACCCAAAGGACATAAACACAAACTCAAAGTGCCCATACCTAGTTCTAAAAGCTATCTTGGGGATATCACACTCCGTCACCATCAATTGGTGGTATCCGGACCGAAAATGAATCTTAGAAAAGTGACTAGCCCCTTGTAGTTGATCAAAAAGGTCCTCAATCCTTGGTAGAGGGTACTTGTTCTTTATGATAACCCAATTAAGTTGTCGGTAATCAATACACAATCTAAGAGAACCATCCTTTTTCTTCACAAACAACACTTTTGCACCCCAAGGTGACTTACTAGGCCTTATGAAACCCTTCTCCAACAAATCCCTCAATTGATCCATTTACTCCGTCAATTCTACCGGGGCCATACGGTAAAAGGGAATGAAAATGGGTTGAGTATAGAGAAGGAGGTCCATACCAAAGTATATTTCTCTTTCAGGAGGAATACCGGAAAGTTCATAGAGATAGTCATCAAGGAACTCACAAACCACCGGAACTGACTCAATAGGAAGGACTTTAGACATAACATCTATAACCCTCACTAGATGATAAAGGCAACCCTTAGAAATCAACTTTTGGGGTTTAAGACAAGAAATGAATCTACCCATTACCACCACACGACTTTCCTACTCAAGGACAGGCTCATTAGGGAATTGGACTTTAACCCTACGAGTTCTACAATCAATAGAAGCATAATATGCATGCAACCAATCCATCCCAAGAATGATACCAAAATCTACCATATCTAATTCAACAAAATCCCAAGGCAAGACTTTATGCAATATGAATATGGGAAAATTTCTATAGACTCTTTTAGCAACAATGGACTCACAAATTGGGGTCGACAATTCATATGGTTCACACAACAATTCGGGACTACCATGAAGCTTTTTGCCAACAAAAGGAGTAATAAAAGAAAGAGTGGCACCCGGGTCTATCAAAGCATACATATCAAAATAAAAAACCTTTAACATACCAGTGACGACATCAGGCACCTCAGTGACCCCTTGTCATCTTGAAGAGCATAGAATATATTTTGCCTTGGAGCACCCTCTTGTTGACCTCCCCTAGCCCTTGGACCCGCATTTGCACCTTAGCCTTGTGGATGACCATCTCTACCTTTGTTTTGAGCATGAGAACAATCAATAACTTTGTGACCCATTTCATCACAACCAAAGCAAGCATTAGAATTCCTCAAACATGGACCACTATGAATTTTTTTCACACCTTGGTCATCTAGGATTTTTCATTCCTCCATTACCACCTTGGAATCTTGGTTTGGCCATCATTTCATTGGCAAACCTCTTGTTAGGAACATTGGATGACCCTTGGCCTTGGAATTTCTGGCCTTAAGGAAACCAGCCACCCTTGGATCCTTGGAAACCACCTTCAAAATGAGCTCTCTTGGACTCACCGGTTCTTCATTTCCTAAGATTTTTCCCTTCTAGCTACTCGGAATAAGTCATAAGCCAAGAAAAGTCCATATATCCTACTAGCATGGCAGTATGACACTCCTCATTAACCAAGTAGGACATTCTCGGCAAAAATTTGTTCATCTTTGATCTAGTTTCGGCAACCAATTATGGAGCATACATGGAGAGCTTGTTAAACTTGAGAGCATACTCTTTCACACTCAAGGAACCTTGTTTAAGGTTCATAAACTCCATCATCTTAGCCTTCCTTAGCTCGATAGGAAAGAATTGGTTGAGGAATGCGGCTTTGAAATCATCCCAAAGGATAGCATTATCATTCCCCTTTTCCAACTTCTATTACGTAAATCAAATTTCAGCCTCCACCATGAGTTGGTAGGCGGTCCAATCTACCTTTTCCTCTGAATTGACCCCATGATGGATAGCACCTTGCACACCCCATTTATGAACTTTTGGGGATCCTCATCCATCTTGGACACATGGAACTCTTGTGGGTTCATTCTTGTGAAATTCCTCATTCTAGAAGGCGGAGTGGGAGCATGATGGGCTTGGGCCCCTTAGGTAATTTAGTTGGTCATAGCATGAGCCAACATAGTAATAGCTTCTTGTAAATCATCTTGGACTATCCCTCTACCTTGAGGAGCTTGAGGAGTCACAGGGGCCGGTTACTCCTTGGGTGTACGAGCTCTCCTTAGTCTCCCTCTTGGAATCGACATGATCTAGAAGAGCAAAGAGCATTCTTTAGTGGAAAAGCCTTACACTTACATCTAAAGAACGATATAGACCTTGAAGAAGTGAAGCATTTCCTAAAACACCTCATAGCCTCCCATTCATAGTTGTGGAACGCTTCACAACTATGAATAAGACTCTAATCGATATGGCATGTTGGATTCTGAGGACCACTAACAACCTAGTGATCTGATACCAAGTTTGTCATGACCTAAACCTAGGGCATAGATGTGACACCGCAAATAGGAACCCGATCGAACCGAAACAAGCCTCTTAGAATATCAATCACACATCCTTAATCACAGAAGCAAAGTAAACAACAACAAGAGATATAATAAAAATGGAAGCGAGACTAAGGGAAATCTTGATATTTATAAAAGCATAAAGAGTCAAGCTCATAGCATAAGTACATCATAATATCTAACAACACCTCTAACATGGAATGAAGTGGGGGCCAAGACACTCTCTGGGCTCACCCTCATATTAACAAGTGTTCAACATAAAGAAGTCTCAAAATAGGAAGAGTAATGTAGATAGCGTCATTAGATTTGAGGACTCACCAAAGCTTATCTCCGAAGTATCAACTAGCCACATGGAGGATGATCAAAAGGTGCTCCTTCCCTACATGGTAATATCATATAGGAATAGATTATGCATTAGCACGTTTGAATGTACTATGTATGGGGGATGCAATGCAACAAAACATAAGCCAATGTAGTCAAAATGCATAATCAAAAGCAATAGATATATAATCTCAATATGGCATGCATGATCAATGCTCATAATAAAACATGCTTGTAAATCATTCATCTTGCACAATATATATATATATAGTACACACATATGTGGGAAGCAACCTCAACCAACATAGATCAAGTAGCTACAACTTGGAATCCAAGGCATGACACCCCCTCAGTAAGATGGATGGGCAGGACACCTCCTGGCTTAGTATGGTCTACTTACCAAGGCAAACCAGACATGATAACATGACTAGATGGTCCACTAGTATAGCAAGGGTAATAATCATAATCCTATGGTGGCACATAGTTTACAGACAAAAGACTTTATATAAGGACCCCTTGAGTTGAACCCCCATCTTAAACCTCAATAGGTACGTAAGTCATATCCCATGGAATACTTGAAATAATCATAACTTATATAACTTGTGAGAAACATGGAAACATGGTATGAGTAGTTGTTGAAACATGCTTGACCTCTAGAATTAAGCCTACCTTGAACATGAGAGTAGATCATAATCATACATAAACCCTTGCTTTGACATGAATGGCTCATAAGAGGTAAAATCTTGAAATAGGGCTTAAATTGATGCTTGTAAAATCATAGATACATTTCATGAATTCAATACATGCTTGAAAGCTCTTAATCATCATATAGTCACTTTACTTGTAAATAATGAAATAGATCTTCAATAACTTGAGAATTCTTGACTTGAAATTTTATCAAACACTTGGTGGGTTCATGATACCCATTCAAAATCATACAATTCAAGAGTGAAATAAGATGAGAAACGTTAATGCAAATCAACCCACCAACATAAAATAAAACCCTAACGTAGGGTACCTTGAAATCCATTACAAAAGCTCATGATAAAGTGTAGATTCATAGCTCAAAAAACTCATAGTTCCACTAATCAATTCATGGTACAAGGTTGAAGTAGATAGTCATGCATAATCAATCACAACAACAACAACAAACCCAATGGAATCCCACAAGTGGGGTATGGGGAGGGTATAATGTATGCAAACCTTACTACTACCTCCTAGAAGTAGAGAGGTAGTTTCTTGGAAACCATTGTCTAAAAACCTCATAAGCAGAATAAACTAGATATGACAAAAAGGAAAGAAAAGGGAATTAAAAGGGCGACTAATAATGAAAGCACATAACAATATGTAATTACAATAAATTTAACACACATACGAGTGATAATGACAACAAATGATATAAAACACGACTACTGCTTCTACCCTACTATACCTTAAGGCCAAGGCCAGACATCCATATAAACCTACCTACCAATTAGCCTGCTACTCTAATTCATGACCTCTACTCCTTTCTATCTAAGGTCATGTCCTTGGTGAGATCAAGTTTTGCTAAATCCTGTCTGATCACCTCCTCCCAATACTTTGTTAGTCTACCTCTACCCCTCTGTGTGTCTCCCAAAACCAACCTCTCACACCTCCTAATAGGAGCATTGATAATCCTTCTTTGTACATGTCAAAACCATCATAGTCTTGCTTCACTCTTCTTATCAGCCACAAGGGCCACCTCTAGCTTCTTCCGAATGGTCTCATTCCTAATCTTATCACTCCTTGTGTTGCCACACATCCATCTCAACATCCTCATCTCTACCACATGCATCTTTTGAACATGTGCATTTTTTGGCCAACACTCCACTCCATACAACAAAGATGGTCTAACCACCATTCTGTAAAACTTACCTTTGAGTTTGGTCTAACCACCATTCTGTAAAACTTACCTTTGAGTTTAGGTGGTATCTTCTTGTCACATAATACTCTTGAGATAAGCCTCTATTTAGTCCATGTTGCCCCAATATGATGTGTGACATCATCATTGATATTGCCACTACTTTCGATGATGGACCCCAGATACTTAAAGTTTTCCTCTTGGGGATAGATTGTACGGCAAGCCTCATATCACTTTCTATTTCATCCCTCGTAATACTAAATTTGCATTCCAATTATTCTATTTTGATCATGCTCAGTTTGGATCCTTTAGACTCCAAAGCATATCTCTAAGCCTCCAACCTATCATTAATTTTAGTCTGAGTCTCATCAATCAGGACTATGTCATCTGCAAAGAGCATACACTATGGAACCTTCTCTTGGATAGTCTCCTCCCACTGTTCTTACTTGAGTTTTGGCTCTGTCATACATGTCCTTAATTACCCTGATATGTGCCATTAGGACACGTTTCACCTCTAGACACCTCCATAGGACATCTCTTGGAACCTTATCATAGGCCTTCTCGAGATCAATGAACACCATATGAATGTCCTTCTTTCTTTTGCTTTACATATCCATTAATCCCCGAACAAGATGAGTTGCTTTAGTAGTCAACCTCCCCGGCATGAATCCTAACTGATTCTTTGAAATATACACTACTTTTCTCACCCTTATCTCCATCACTCTCTACCAGACCTTTATCATGTGACTTAGCAACTTTATGCACCTGTAATTGTTACAGTTTGAATATCCCTTTTGTTTGTGTACAATCACCTAACTCAATATCTCTATCTCCTTTTTCATTTAAGAGTTTATGAAAGTTGCCACCTTAGTTTAATGAAAGTGTCATCCACCACCACCTCACCCTCCTCATCTTTGATGCACTAAACTTGGTCCAAGTCATGAGCTTTCCTTTTTCTCTCTTTAGCGAGCCTATAAAATCTCTTGTCCCTGCCTCTATCACTTAGCCCCTCATATAGGCACTCAAACGCTGCTGTCATAGCACTCTTCACTGCCATCTCAGCTTTTGACTTAGTCTTCTTATATATCTCCTTAAGTATTCATTTTTCATCTGCATCCCTACACTCCAACCACTTTGTGGAGGTACCTTCTTATTTTTCACTTTGCCCTGAACTTCATCATTTCACCACTAATCGTCATGATGTCTACCAAAGGCCTCTATCAAAACCCCTAGTACCTCGATAGCTACCTTTCTAATGCAACCAACAGTAATGTCCAACATAGTGTTCACATTTCCACTGCTACTCCAGGCCTCTAAGTTTCTCAACTTTTCTTCCATCTCTTGAGAAAGGGCAGGAGTAAGGCATCCCCATACTCGGTTGGGCAAAAGTAACCTTCTTCTTCTTTTTACTCTTGATCTCCAAATCCATCACTAGAAGCCTATGTTAAGTGGAAATATTTTCACTCATAATAACGTTGCAATTCTTACATAGAATTCTATTGCCCTTCCAGAGAACTAAGTAATCTATCTGCATCTTAGCTAATGTACTACGGAAGGTGATCAAGTTGTTTTCCCTCTTCGGGAAACACGAGTTAGCAATAACTAACTCAAAGGCTTTTGCAAAATCCAAGAGAGATATCCCACCTCCATCCCTCTCCCCAAAACAAAAGCTTCCTGTCACGACCCAAACTAAGGCCTAGATGTGACAGGGTGCATGGGGAACCTGAAGGAACCCCAAGCAAGCCTCTTAACATACTATTACATATCCTTGGTCGCGGAAGCAATTAAACAACAATAAAAGAGTAGAAATAAGGGCATAGGGACTAAAAGAAACCTTCATTTCATAAAACAACAAGGGAGACAAGAGGGTCAAGATTATAGAATCATTACATATTTGTCCAAAAACACCGTTAAACATAGAACTTAGCAGGGGCCAAGGTAAGCAACTGGGCTTACCCTCAAACTAAAGATAATAGATAATGAAAATATAGAAGATATACTCTAAACAGCATAAGAGAAGATAGATATTGTCTTAGGACTTGAGGACCCACCCAAAGCTTACTTGAATAATCTGTCTAGCCACAGGAAGGAGAATCAATAGGAACTCTGGTTCCTACATGGCAATATCATTTTGGCTTAGAGTATGTATTAGAATGTTTGAATGTACTAAGTATGTAGGATGCAATGCAATAAGAGATAAGCAACATAATTGAAATGCATAACCATACGTAATGAGTAGCATATAACAATATGGCGTGCATGGTAGATGCTTAAAGTAAATCATGCTTACATAAAACATAATACATGTGCAAGAAGAGACCATCATTATAGAGTTCATAGTCTATTGAGCTACCAACCCCTCAATTGGTTGGTGGATCGTCTCTACCTACAATCCATGGTGATTGAGGTACAAACCCTTTAATTGGTTGGTGGATCGTCTCACCCTACCACCTATGGTGATTGAAGCACAAACCTCTCAATTGGTTGGTGGATCGTTTCACCTTATTACCCATGGCGATTGAGGTAAAAACCCCTCAACTTGGTTACTAAGGTAAAAGCCCCTTAATTGGTTGGTGGATCGTTTCACCTTATTACCCATGGCGATTGAGGTAAAAACCCCTCAACTTGGTTACTAAGGTAAAAGCCCCTTAATTGGTTGGTGGATCGTCTCACCCTACCACCCATGGTGTTTGAGGTACCAACCCCTCAACTCAATTATCAAGGTACAAATCCCTCGACATAGTTACCCAGGCTCACAACCCCCCGAGTGGGGCATGGTTAATTCCCAACACTATATAGGAGAATATCATATACATACATTCCTTTCATCCTCAAAAGTCATTCGACTCAAAAGACATACATTGGACCTTCAAGTCCTCAAGAAATCACAATCGAACATTTTATCAAACACTTGATGGGTGTGTAGTGCTAGTATAAAACCATGCAATTTAGGGATGAAATCATACAAGAAAATTCACTATAAAACCATTCGTCAATACTTGGCTACACCCTAAAGAAATATACATCAAAACCCTCCATCAAATAAAACAATAGACCATAGAATCGTAGCTCAAAACATGCTCAAATAGTAACAAGTTTATGAAACCCCAACATAGTTCATAGTATAATTCACAATAAGTAAGACCCATAAGTAAATCATCTTGAAATCATGCAATTTAGTTAAAAAGGAACTTGGCTTCATCGGTGAAAGGAACCCATGAATAAAATCCACATACCTTGACTTTGGAGAACTCCTTGAAGAAGATTTGAGTGGAGGCTTGAAGCTTCGATGAATTCCTTGAGATCTAGATGAGATTTGGACACTTGAATTTTGAGAGAAATATTAGTCTAGGGGTTTGAGAGATTATTTGGGAATGTCTTGGATGATATGAAGGTGAAATATGGCTAAGTATAGGTTGTGTCTGTGTTTAAAAGTGTATTGGGGGATGTCTTGTATGATATGAAGGTGAAATATGACTAAGTATAGGTATTTTCACATATGGGAAGACTTAGGCCCAAGACCCAAAACCCTTGGACCAAGAAAAAAATAACTGGGCACAAAATAAACACTGGCGTGCCCCTAGCACTTGTGCCTGGGGCGCAATTTTTATCTGGAAAACAAAAACTTTTAAATTTTGAATTTGATACGGTTGCTCAAAAATTGGGGTTAGACCCATCTCCTACTCAATTTTAACCCCCTGAACTAGAATATAAAGTCAGATTTTTGATATCACATATGGATTTTGAGATATATGGAAATTATGTTTTCGGGCACTTTTGAGGCATATTTTCAGGCACTTTTTGGGGTCATGTCAATATCTCCCCCTTGGGAACATTCGTCCCCGAATGTCAAAGAAATGTACATAAGAAGAGTAATCATGAGGTAATCAGCCCCAACAAGAATGCAATAACACATTTTAAACACCATTTTCAAAATCTCGATATAAGTGTCAAAATCATCTGAACTTGTCAACATAAACATGAATGCATGCAAATGATATAGGGGATAAAACGTAAAATTTGGAATCATAAAAGAAAAGGACTTGACGTGTTATCATAATCTTGAATAGAATGAAAGAAGTACGTATATTGCTTGTCCATGCCCGCTCTAGCTCCCCGAGAAACTATCAACTAGACGATTCTTCCAAATGGCCTTGACGAACACTACATCCTTATTAATTAACCTTTTCCGTCCATCCATCCAATATCTCCACTGAGATCTTCTCCTAAGCAAACTTATCTTCCACAACACCCAAAACCTCAAGGAGTTCTATAGCACTAGTGCCACAAACATATCCCCTCAATCTAGAAGCAAGAAGAATCGGATGAACCCTATCCATATCTATTGGCAATCCCCATTCGCATATAAACCCACCAATCCTCCTCAACACTCTATAATGACTCACAAACCTTAAACACAATTCCCTTTCTTGCTAAACTGGACCACACTCTTCATGGTTGAAACCTTTAAATAGACCCGTTCAACGACTTTGAATTCAAGATCCCTTCTCCTCACATCGGCATAGGACTTTTGACGACCTTGCGCTATTTCCAACCTTTCCCTAACCTACCTCACCTTATCCATCGCCTCCATAACTAGATCCGAACCCAACAAAGCCATTTCTTCTGCTTCATCCACCCAACCGGTGATCTACAATGCCTACCATAGAGGGCCACAAAGGAACCATACTAATACTAGAATGATATCTATTAATAACCTCATCAAGAACCCTCTTTCTCAAGTCATCAACACTAGGCACATACAACCTACCTTGGTACCTAAGGGCACCATCTCCCCCTTGGGAGAAAACCTCCACCTTACCAGCACTCACCAAAGCCTTCAATCTTAACAAGGAGGGATCAAGATCTTGCTTTGCTTCTACCTCATCAACCAAGGGCGATTTTTTTAACCACCAATAACCACAATACTACCATGGTCAACCCCTTCCAACCTAACCATCAATCTAGCAAATAGATGGACCTCCCTAATCACCCCTTTCCTACCACCATCAATATGAACTAGGCTACCTATGGACACCCTAGTCAAAGCATTAACCATAACATTTTTCTTACTAGGATGATGATGTATACTCATATCATAATTCTTAAGAAGTTCTAACTACCTTTTTTGTCTCAAGCTAAGATCTTTTGGGTGAACACATATTAGAGACTCTTGTGGTAGTTAAACACAAACTTAGCCTTCTTTTGAGTCAACTTAGTTATAGGAGAAGCAATAGAAGAGAATACATTCACAAACCTCTGGTAAAACCCACTAAGCCTACAAAACCATCTAATGTCCGAGGGAGTCAAAGGTCTAGCCCAATTTCTAATCACATTCGTCTCCTTAGGATCCACCTTAATACTATCCCATAACACCACATGCCTTAGAAAGGTAACCTCCTTTAATCAATATTCAAACTTCTCATACTTAGCATATAACTTCTCACTTTTGAGTTTTGCAATACTACCCCCAAATGGTTCACAAGCTCTAAATAAAATAATACTTCATCACTAGAGACCACCACAAACATAACAAAGTAGGGATTAAGTACCCTATTCATGGAACCTATGGACATAACCAGTGCATAAGACACCACCCAAAATTTAAAATATCAGAAGGACTATCACTAAATCATTGAGCAGCAAAAATAACTCAATGGAAATAACTTAGGTTCAACACCCTCAACTCTTACAAGATTATAATTGCAACCCTTAGAGAACAATTGTACCTCATGATGAGAAACAGACTTACTCCTTCACAACCATCTTACAAGCCCCCACTCAAAGATGGGTTTATTATAGAATTAAAATCTAACTCCATAGGCCCTACATTGAAAAGAGTCACTACATCTTATGCAACTAATCCATTGCCAAGTATGGCATCAAAATCCACCATATCAAACCCAATGAGTCACAAGGCAAGACCTAATGCAATATGAGCACAAAACAATACCTATGAACTTTCTAACAACAATATACTTGACAAAGGGGGTAGACTCCAAACATTCACATAACAATTCGGGCACACTTGAAGTCTACTAGTAATAAGGAAGAATAATGAAAGGGATAGTGGAACCCGGGCCTATCAATGCATACACATTAAACCAAAAGGAAATTTTAACATACCTATAACATCATTGGGCTCTTCGTTCCCTCTTTGGCCAGCATTTGCACCTAGCCTTGAGGACCATCATCTCTATCTTCGGGTTAAGAATAAGGATAACCACCAACCTTGTGCTCAAATCCATCACAACCAAGGAAAATATTAGACTTCTTGGAACATGGCCTTTCCCATACTTTCGACATCTAGGCTTTGCCACCCCCTCATCACCCTCTTGAGTCTCTCGACCATCATGACCACCTTTACACCTTTTCCAAAAATATGGACAATCAACAATCTTGTGGTCCATCTTCCCATACCCATAGGATGCACCTGTGTAACATAAACATGTGCCATCATGGTTCCTCCCACACTTTGGGCATTTAAGGCGAGTCCTCCCACTATTGCCACTTCAATTTGAACTCTTCTCTTTTCTTCTTTCAAGGCCACCGAGCAATTCCTTACCTCATGCCCATTTCCACCACACTTGTATCAACACTTAATGCCCACAAAACACCTCCCTTGATACCTCTTTCTATACCCTTGACAACTAGAATTAGAGATCTTTTTCATTCCAAATTTGGGCACCAGTAGTCTAGTAAAAGACGAAGCTCCTACATTTTGAGCACTCTTGGCCTCCCTCTCTCAACTCTTACCATTTAAAGTCTCGTAGACACTCATTTGTCATTGAGATGAGTTGTCAATTTTGTCACCGCTCTGGCCAATACCCATAGAGCATTGTGAATCTCCACATTCTATATATCACCTTCCTGAATAGGTTGAGACATATTCTGAAATGCAAACATTCAATTAAGAAATAACACTTAGGGACTTAAATCTACCGCACGATATAGACCAAAAGAAGGGGAAACATTTCCTAAAATACCTCATAACCTCCCATTCATAGTCATGGTGCACTTCACAATCATGAATAAGACTCTAATTGACGCGGTGTATTGGACACCAACGACTATTAACAACCCAGTGCTCTATGCCAAATTGTGTGGATCTCGAGGGAACCCCAAGCAAGCCTCTTAACATATCATTACACATCCTTGGTCATAGAAGCAATTAAATAATAATAAAAGAGTAGAAATAAGGGCATATTGACTAGGGGAGACCTTTATTTTATATAATATTAAGGGAGTCAAGAAGATCAAGCTTATAACATCATTACATATTTGTCCAACAACACCTCTAAACATAGAACTTAGTAGGGACCAAGACAAGCAACCGGGCTAACCCACATACTAAAGACAATAGGCAATCCAAGTATACAAGATATACTCTAAACATAAGCATAAAAGAAGATAGATATTGTCCCCAGACTTGAGGAGTCACCAAAAACTAACTTGAACAATTCATCTAGCCACGTGGAGGAGAAATAGTAGGAGCTCCGATTCCTATATGGTAATATCATGTAGGCATGGAGTATGCATAAGTACGTTTGAATGTACTAAGTATGTCGGATTCACTGCAATAAAAGAGAAGTAACATAATCAAAATGTACAATCATATGCAATGAGTAGCATATAACAATATGGCATGCATAGACGATGCTTGAACTAAATCATTCTTACATAGGAGATAATACATATGCAAGAAGAGACCATCATTATAGATAGAGTTGATAGTCTATTAAGGTACCAACCCCTCAATTGGTTGGTAGATCATCTCACCCTACCACCTATGGTGATTAAGTTACAAACCCCTTAACCCGGTTACTAAGGTACAAACTCCTTAATTGGTTGGTGGATCATCTCACCCTACCACCCATGGTACTGAGGTACCAAACCCTCAACCCGGCTATCAAGGTACAAACCCCTTGACATGGTTACCCGAGCTCATAACCCCTCGAGTGGGGCATGGTCAATTCCCAACACTATATAGGAGAATATATACATATATATTCCTTTCATCTTCAAAACTCATTCAACTAATAAGACATGCCTTAGACCTTCAAATCTTCAAAAAATCA
>DF357476.1:52017-78099 GCA_000787875.1 Solanum virginianum | reverse complement strand
TCAAAAAATCAAAATTGGACATTTTATCAAATACTTGGTGGGTGTGTAGTGCTAGAGTAAAACCATGCAATTTAGGGATGAAATCATGCAAGAAAATTCAATGTAAAACTATCCATTAATACTTAGTATCACCCTCAAGAAATATACATCAAAACCCTCCATCAAATCAAATAATAGACCATAGATTCATAGCTCTAAACATGCTCAAATAGTCATAAGTTTATGAAACCCCAACATAGTTCGTAGTCTAATTCATAATGAGTAAGACTCATAAGTAAATCATCTTGAAATCATGCAATTTAGGTAAAAAGGAAGCTTGAGTTTCATTGGTGAAAGGAACCTATGAATGAAATCCACATACCTTGACTTTGGAGAACTCTTTGAAGAAGATTTGAGTGGAGGCTTGAAGCTTGGATGAATTCCTCGAGATCTGGAAGAGATTTGACACTTGAAATTTGAGATAAATATTAGTCTAGGGGTTTGAGAGAATAGAGAGAATATTGAGGAATGTCTTGGATGATATGAAGGTAAAATATGGCTAAGTATATTTATTTTCATATATGGGAAGACTTAGGCCCAAGATCCAAAAGCCTTGGACCTAAATGGGAACAAAATACACATTGACGCGCCCCTGGGGCATCGAACCTGGGGCGGGATTCTTCTCTGGAAATCTCAAACTTTTAAATTCCAAATTTTCATATGGTTACTCTAAAATTAGGATTAGACCTATTTCCCACGGAATTTTGCCCCCTAAACAATATTATGAAGTTGGATTTTTGATATCGTGAACGGATTTTAAGATATATAAAAATTATGATTCCAGGCACTTTTGAGTCATATTTTCGGGCAATTTTTGGGTCGTTTCACCTCTATGAACACCTTCAAATCTGCTAGTGGTTGCCCAGTATGCCCATTAAAGTCACCCCAATGAATCTTTTTTCTATCTCCCATATGCCTCGCACAACCTCATCCAGATCTTCCCAAAATATCCTTTTGACTTCCTCATCTAGGCCTACTTGAGGCATATACGCACTAATGATGTTCACCACATGCTTCCAACCATGATTTTGCTAATCATCATCCTATCCTTAACCCATCTAACATCAACCACCTAACCCCTAAGATCCTCATCTACTATTATACCCACACAATTTCTATCTTTAAAACCACCCGAGTACCATAACTTATATCCATTTATGTCCTGAGCCTTGGTACCTACCTATCCAGTCTCCTGAACATATACAATATTAATATGTCTCCTCTTAAGACACTTCACTATCTCAATGGATTTCCCTATAAGTGATCATATATTCCATGACCCGACCCTTAACTTGAATAAACCTATGCCCCTCTTTCCACCCTTAGCCCTAACTCTCGGCCCCAATTGATGACATGACCCTAGTACACTATGAGATCATGATGCCACCAAACTAGGAATTACTGACTTTCTAAACTATAAAGATATAAAAAGTACAATCTAACGAATATAAATGTAAAAAAGTAAACAACAAGAAAAACTATCAAGAACAATATATAACAGTATAGAACAATATACATCAACAGTATACAACAATATGTAACAATATTCATAATATACACCAATATATAACAATATCAAGATAAATTTATCGTCACATAATTTATGCTCATAATTCATAAGAAAAGATACCCATAGGTAATATAACTTGGAAAAATGCTATTTTCATGAAAATGGAAGGTTAGACTCCATGGATGAAACCCACATACCTTAAACCTTGAATTCACTTAGGTGAACTTGAAGTAGTCTTAAAGCTTGAAATGATTCCTTACTTCCAAAGTTGAGCTTGAAATTCTTGAATTTAGCATGAGATATGTGACTTAAGTCTTAAAGAGGTTTTTGAATAATATAGAGTTGAAAAATAGCTAAGTATGGGTGATTTCACGTTCAAGTGGGCATGAGGTTATGACCCCAATGCCCTTGGGAGCAAAAGAAAATGTAAGGAAATTTTTTTACTGGTTTGTGATGTGGACCTAACGCGAAGGAGATTTTTACACTACTCCATGCCCCTGGCGCATCACGGCCACAATGCAGATGCTCTCTGAAATTCAAACATTAGCAAAATTATTTTTTTCTATGAGTGTTCTAAAATTTGGATTATACCTATTTTCCACTCAATTTGCCCCTTCATCTAGAATATATAGTCGAATTTTTGATATCGTGCACAAATTTTGAGATATATGAAGATTACAATTATGGGCATTTCGAAGCACACTTTTGGGGCATTTCAGTTATAGTCTATCCCCACTATATGTATATGCACCATTTTATTTCATGCACCATTGGTTTCATGGATATCGTATACTATCTCTCTTGTTATGTATATATCTTTCTATATTATGTGCCCTTATCATCTACTATTTAGTGTAGATTTGGTAAGTCATATGCATTGCATGCCCATAGTTTGAGTTATACTTACCCGCCCCTTAATATTTATCTGCTATATGCTTTGTAAATACATGTCTCTCCCATTTCCTATAACATCCCTATAGTATGAGTCCTGTTCTCCTGTCCCTTAGACTTATGTGTTTACTTTTCGATTATGCTTCCAGATTGAGAAGGTGAATATGGATATTATGAGGCTTATTTGAAAACGTAGGGCTTCGGTCCGGGTTGTGACTATCAGAGCACTAGGTTTGTAAATAATCCTCGAAGTCTAGCATGTCGTGTCGAGTAAAGTCCTATTTGTGGGTGTGAATTGCACCATGCCTATGACTGGGAGGCTATGATGATGTTCTAGGAATTGTCTTAGTTCTTTTGGAATACACTCTCAAATTTTCCCAATTGGAATACACTCTCAAATTTTCCCAATAGCCTCTACCAAACCCCAATAAGAATTCAAGGGAACTCAAGTACAAGTTGTGGATTTTAAGACTTCATTCCAAGCTTCAATTCTTTTTAACTAAATTTCAAGAAATTCAAGGTCTAAGGTATGTGGGTTTTATCCATGGATACCTTTCACCCATGGAGTCCAACTCTTCTTTTTCATGCAAATTGCATATTTTCAAGTGGTATAACTCATTGGTATTTCTTATTATGAATTATGATTATGAATTATGCTGGGTTTTTATGAAACATTGATTGGAAATACATATCTACCTATTTCAAGATTATACTATGAGATGGTTTGTCTATTGTCACTATGCATTTTTTGGGGTATTAAACTATGGTCTATTATAAGATTTGATCATTGATTTCAATGTATATTATATGAGGGTATTACCAAGTGTTGGAGGGATGAGTTACTTCAAGTTTTCATGCATGATTTCAATCTTGAATTGCTTGGTTTTATACTAGCATTACACATTCGCCTGGTTTTTGGTGGTGATAGATTGGTTTGTCCTCCAAAGTGAGGAGGGGCATGTAAGCCATTTGAGAGTAGTACTACAAAGATTAGGGGAGAAAGATTGTATGCTAAATAGGAGGAATGTGGATTTTATTGCAAGTGTCTTATCAGTTGAATGGATTTATGATGATAAAAAAATGTATTTAAATGTATCTTACTCTATAGTGTTGGGAATTGACCAAGTGTTGCTCTGGGGTTGTAGGTGGTTGAGGGGTTTGTACCTTGATCGCCTCGCTCGGGAGATGGTAGGCCCATGAAACCATGTTGAGGTGTTTTTAGCTTGATAAGCATATTGGGGTATTTATACCTCTAGTGGCTCGATCAGGAGGGGTTAGGTCCGTGCAACCTTATTGAGAGGTTGTACTTCATTAACCATATTTAGGGGTTTGTACCTCATTCACCTCTCCAAAGGGGTGGTAGGCCTTGGATATTCTATATTGATGGTCTCGTGTTCATTCAAAGGATTTCATTAACCATATTTAGGGGTTTGTACCTCATTCACCTCTCCAAAGGGGTGGTAGGCCTTGGATATTCTATATTGATGGTCTCTCCTTACACACGTATTATGTTCTATGTAAGCATGATTTACACCAGGCATCACCCATGCATTCTATACTGCTATAGAGTTATTCAATTCCTATATTTATACATTTCAATTACATTATTTATCTCTTGTTGCATTGCATCTTACATACTTAGTACATGCAAACGTACTAACACATACTCTATGCCTACATGATGTTACCATGTAGGAATCGGAGCCCCACTTGGAATTGGCCGCCGTGGTATGTACTAACACATACTCTATGCCTACATGATGTTACCATGTAGGAATCGGAGCCCCACTTGATCATCCTCCTTCTTACACGTGGCTAGTACTATTTTCCTCAAGGCAAGTTGGTGAGTCCTCAACTCCAAGGACATACTTGTCTTGATTTATGCTATGTATTGATTCTTCTTATGCTAGAAACTTATGACTTTGAGGGTTAGCCCAGTTGCTTGTCATAGCCCCCGCTAAGTTCTATGTCTGGAGGTATTGTTGGACAAGTTATGTATTATGCTTGAGCTTTGACTCATCTATGTTGTCTAAGTATTAAACTTTCTCTCCCTTAGTCCTAATTTCCCCAGTTTATGTTTTCTCTTTTTGCTTATTCTTGCTTCCGTGACCAAGGATCTGAAATAATATGCTAAAAGGCTTATTTGGAGTCCCTTTGGGTTCCCCATTCTTTGGTCACGTCCAGGCCCTAGGTTCGGGTCATGATAATGATGGTATGAGAGCACTAGGATATTAATGGTCCTCGGTGTCCAACACATCTTGTTAATTAAAGTCTTATTCATGGTTGTGAAGCGCCCCACAACTATGAATAGGAGGTTATGAGGTGTTCTAGCAAATATGTCACTTCTTCATAATCTATGTCTTGTGGTGGCGTTAGGTCTCTTAGGACTTATTGCTAATCCCTAATAGTTACATTTCATGATATGTCTCAAGCTACTCAGGATGATGTTATATCGAATGCGGAGGTTCATAATGCTCTATAGTTGTTGGCCAAAGGAGTGACAATCCAACTCAATCAACAAGTGAGTGCCACCGAGACTTCAAATGGTAAGAGAAAGAGTAGTGAGGCCAAAAGGGGCCATTTGTGGGGTAAGTTCCAAAGTCCCAAAAGTGGTGGTGGTATGGTGACTTTTGCTAGGTGCCCAATGTGTGGTAGAGGCCATGATGGCCCATGCTTGAAGGTTACTAATGCTTGTTATGGTTGTGGAGAGATGGGTCATAAAGTAAAGTATTTCTCTCATAAAAGCAATAAGAGTAAAGGAGGTAATGAGGGGGTGGCAAAGCCTAGATATCGAAAGTGTGGGAAAGGCCATGGTCGCCTATGATTGAAGAAGTCTAGCCATTGCTTTGGTTATGGTGGATTTAGCCACAAAGTTAGTGGTTCTCGTGATGCTCAACCCAAAGGTAGAAATGATGGTCCTCGAGGCCAAGGTGCCCATGCGAGCCAAGGAGGGGAGGAGATGCCCGATGTTGCTACCAGTACATCAAAATTTCCTTGACTTATTTGATTTCACTGTTCTTTGTAACTAGTGTGCTTATGTGTGCCCCGGGTGTTAGGTGACCCTTATGAAGTATATACCCAGTTGGTGAATCTAATTTTGTTGGAAAAGTCTTTAGGGGTTGTCTCATGACCTTATTGCTTTAGGTCTTGCCTTGTGATTATGGTTGAATTAGATGTGGTGAATTTTGATGTCATACTTAAAGTGGATTAGTTGCATGTATATATTTCTCCATTATTTGCAGGATTCGTGGGGTTAGATTCCAATTCCTTAATAAGCCATCTTGAGTGGTAGTGAAGAGATAGGTCAATTTCTTGTCTTAAGGTACAATTGATCCCTAAGGGTTGTATTTATCACCTTGGGATTATTAGGGGTGTTGAACTTAAGTTAATTTCTATTGAGATATTTCTGGTGATCAATGAGTTCTTGAATGTTCTTTTCGATATTTCAAATTTGGTGTAGTGTCCTTTGGTTTACCTTGTGCGCCAACTATTTCTATAAGTCTCATGAATAGGGTCTTTGGTCCCTACCATGTTATGTTTATGGTGGTTTTTGGTGGTGATAGATTGGTTTGTCCTCCAAAGTGAGGAGGGGCATGTAAGCCATTTGAGAGTAGTACTACAAAGATTAGGGGAGAAAGATTGTATGCTAAATAGGAGGAATGTGGATTTTATTGCAAGAGGTTACCTTCCTAAGTCATGTGTTGTCGAGGGATCGTATCAAGGTGAATTATTAGAAGACGGAGGTGGTTAGGAATTGGCCGCCGTGGTATTTGCTTTGAAAATTTGGCATCATTGTTGGTAGGGGATGTATGTTGATGTGTTGATCGATCATGAGAGTTTCCAATATGTGTTCATTCAAAGGATCTTAACGCGAGGCAAAGTGGTTAGAACTTATTAAGGATTATGATATGAGTGTGCATTATCATCCCGATGAGGCTAATGTTGTGGTCGATGCTTTCAATAGGGTGTCTATGGGTAACCTAGCTCATATAGGTGATGGTGTCAAGGAGGTGGCTAGAGTCGTTCATAAGTTAGCTAGATTGAGAGTTAGGTTGGAAGAGGTTGGCTATGGTTGCCAGTGGTGGCTAATGGTTTTAGATTTTTCTTGGTCGAAGATGTGAAGGTAAGATCTTGACTCCACCTTGCTAGAATTGAATGCTTTGGTATAAGGTGGTAAGATGGAGGTTTTCTTCCAAAGGGGAGATGGTGTCATTAGAATACTAAGATAGGCTATATGTGCTTTTGTTGATAATTGGGTTCACTTGGAAGTTCCACCCATGTAGGGTGTGATCCAGTTTGGCATAAAAGGGAATTGAAATTAGGGTTTGTAGGTTATTATAGTGTGTTGAAGAGGATTGGTGCAGTTGCATGCGAATGGGAGTTGCCTATAGATATGGGTGTGGTTCATCCGGTTCTTCATGTTTCTAGGTTGAAGGGATGTATTGGTGACTCTAGTACTATAGAACTCTTTGAGGTTGTGGGTATTGTGGAGGATAAGTTGGCTTAGGAGAAGGTCTCAGTGGAGGTATTGGATATAAAGGTGGAAAAGTTGATTAATAAGGATGTGGTGTTCGTCAAGGCCCTTTAGGAGAATCGTGAAGTCGAATGTGTCTCTCTGGAAGCCGGAGCGGTCATGGAGGAGCAATATCCATATCTCTTTCATTCTTTTCAAGCTTATGATAACATGTCAAGTCCATTTGTGATTCTAAGTCTTATGTTTCAGCCCCTATGTCATTGCATGTATTCATGTTTATGGTGACAAGTTCATGGTGATTTTAACACGTATGTTGAGATTTTTAAAAATGGTGTTTAAGTGCATTATTGCATTCTTGTTGAGGCTAATCTCTTCAAAATTAACCTTCTTAGGTACATTTCATTGACATTCAGGGACAAATGTTCCCAAGGGGGAGATATTGAAATGGCCTGAAAAAGTGTCTCTGAAGTGCCCGAAATCGTAATTTCCACGGATCTCAAAATCCGTGTGTGATTTCAAAATTTTGAATTCATATTCTTGTTCAAGGGGCAAAATTGAGTAGGAAATGAATCTAACCCAATTTTAGACCAACCGTATCAAAATTCAAAAATCCAAAGATTGCAATTTACAGAGACGTTTCGCACCTCAGACACGATGCGCCAAGGGAGCTCCTCTATGCATTTTTGTGCTCAATTTTGTGGTTCGGTCCAAGGCTTTTGGGTCTTGGTCCTATGTGCTTTCATATGATCACTAGCACGATGCGCCAGCGCATTGTTTTGTGCCCAATTATTGTATTTCGGTCCAAGGATTTTGAATCTTGGGTCTAAGTCTTCCCATACATAAAAATACCTATACTTAGTCATATTTCACCTTCATATCATACAAGACATTCTCTAATACTTTCTCAAATACTTAGACTAATATTTCATCCAAACTTAAGTGTCCCAAACTCATTTCGGATCACAAGAAACTTATTAAAGGTTCAAGTTGTCATTCAAATCTATGTCAATATTATTCATGTCGTTTAAGACCATCGTGGGTCCCTTACATTAAGCTAGGTTTAAAGGAATTTTTGTTGGCTAAGTTTTGACAAGTACCGGTAGAAGGATCAACTTTAAAGGGATATATATCTTAGCACACAAATAACTGGGTAGCCCATGACCTACCAAATTAAAGCTCGTTGAATTATCATTCCAATGCACTTGGTATCACCTTATCTAGAGTTCGGATGAAGAATTTATGCCCATTTTCATAGAACTCGTATGTGTAGGGGTATATATGGGTTTTTACCAAATTTCATTTCATTAATGGCATTCTATAAATTTAGTTATTTCTATTGGTCTCCTGGGCATTCCTATGCTATCTTAACACTTCCTAAAGACCTAAACCCTATCCCTAAAGATCAATTCATTCCTCTCAATTGGAATACACACTCAACTTCTCCCAAGAACCTCTATTAAACCCTAATAAAAATTCAAGGGAACTCAAGAACAAATTAAATATTTCAAGACCCCATTCCAAGCTTCAAGACTTTCTCAATTCAATTTCAGGAAATTTAAGGTCTAAGGTATGTGGGTTTCATCCATGGGTACCTTTCACCCGTGGAGTCCAACTCTTCCTTTTCTTGAAAATTGCTTGTTTTCAAGTTGTATTACTTAAGGGTATTACTTATTATGAATTATGATTACAAATTATATTGGATTTTTATGAAATGTTGATTGGAAACACATGCCTACCTATTTCAAGATTATACAATGAAATGGTTTGTCTATTGTGACTATGCATGTTTTCGGGTACTAAACTATGGTCTATTATGAGAATTGATTATGGATTTCAATGTATATTGCATAGGGGTATTAACAAGTATTGGTAGGCTTATTTACTTCAAGTTTTCTTGCATGATTTCACTTTTGAATTGCATGGTTTTACACTAGCATTACACACTTGGCAAGTGTTTGATAAAATATCCGATTATGTTTTCTTGAGGAATTGAAGGTTCGATACATGTCTTATCAGTTGAATGGATTTAAGATGATGAAAGGAATGCATATAAATGTATCTTATCTATAGTTTTGGGAATTGATCAAGCCTCACTCATGGGGTTGTAGGCCCAGGTAACCATTTTGAGGGATTTGTACCTCGATTGCCTCCCTTGGGAGGTGGTAGGCCCGTGTAACCATATCAAGGGCTTTCTACCTTGATAAATATATTGGGGGTTTGTACCTCGATAGCCTCATTCAGGAGGTGGTATGCCCGTGTAACCATATTTAAAGGGTTTGTACCTCATTTGCCTCTACTAGAGGGTAGTAGGCCTTGGATATTCTATATTTGTGGTCTCTTCTTACACACGTGTTATGTTCTATGTAAGTATGATTTACACCAAGCATCACCCATGCATGCTATATTGCTATAGGCTTATTCATTGCCTATGTTTATACATTTTGATTATGTTGCTTATCTCTTGTTGTATTACATCCTACAAACTTAGTACATTCAAATGTACTAACTCATACTCTATGCCTACATAATGTTACCATGTAGGAACCGGAGCCCCACTTGATTATCCTCCTCCTTTACGTGGCTAGTACGATTTCCCTTCAAGCATGTTGGTGAGTCCTCAACTCTGAGGACATACTTCTCTTGATTTATACTATGTATTGACTCTTCTTATGCTAGAAACATATGACTATGAGGGTGAACCCGATTGCTTGTCTTGTCCCCCGCTAAGTTCTATGTCTAAGAGGTGTTGTTGGGCAAGTTATGTATTATACTTGAGCTTTGACTCATCTATGTTGTCTAAGTATTAAACTCTCTCTCCCTTAGTCCAAATTTTCCCTGTTTATGTTTTCTCTTGTTGTTTATTCGTGCTTCCGGAACCAAGGATGTGAAATGATATGCTTAGAGGCTTATTTGGGGTCCTTTCGGGTTCCTATTCGCCTGTCATGTCTAGGCCCTAGGTTCAGGTCGTGTCACATCAAGTAAAAAATTGAAGGAAATGACTTACTTTTGTATCAAATTCGACCAAAAAAGTAATGCAATGTATCAGTAACACCCCTTATATTCATGGGCTTGGAATATGAAAGTTAAAGAATTATAGCACTGATTTGGTCCTACGAGCCAGTCTACGGCTCGTGGAAGGATCCATAGGTCGTAGGAAGGTTTCATGAATTGATTCCTGTGAAAGTAGAATATTAAGAAATTTTTGGAAGCTGATTTATAATTAATAGGATGTGTCGTCAATAGAACTATGACCCATGGATTGTATCTTTGAAGGGACCTTCAAATGATGAAAAATTTTCTATGTATGGGGATTTCTTATGGAGCAACCTAAGACCCCTAAAAGGAATAACGGGTCATCCTGCATATTTGTGGTTTCAAAGGTGCCAATTTCAGTTATTCAACTTTTTGTGGTGCAGGTTCTATGAGCCAAGTCACGAGCCATAAATACAATCGCCGCTAGTCGATGTAGTCTCGTGGTTGAGTTCAACAGTATTAATGGGTGTTTTTTACATTTCCAATTCGTCTATGTCCTAAACTATGTCGGTGTTGCCCTCCTAACCAACTTAACCGACCCCAACATTATAGATTCTATTCCTAACTCATTCTTCATTCATCTCCACAATTCTCTCGAGGGTTCACAAATATTTCTCTCTCTTGAACAAGGTTTCTATTAAAGCTAGGCTTCCAAGCTTTGCTAAGGATGTCTAGGTTTTCTACTCCAATTCTTAACGATTTTACTTCAGGTATGTAGGGCTTCATTTATAGATTAGTTTCATCTATGAAGCCCAATTCAAAATCTTCTTTTTTTTTTTTAATCAAAAGTTTCATGATGATTTCATATGGGTTTTATGCTATTATTCCTAATGCATGAATTATAATATTCCATGTTATTAAACCTATCTATGTATGAATTATGAAGAATTACATGGTTTATATGATTTTCATGCAAAAGTATGTAATTTCAAGTATATATGATTAGGGCTTGATGATTTGATATGGGTTCCTTTACTAATAATCCAAATAAGTTTTTAATTGCATGTTTCCTTTATGAATTTTATCCACTTGCATGATTTTGACTTAATTGTTCATGGACCCGTACTTAGTCTCTTATGATAAAGTTATAGATCTGTATGACTATGATCTCAACTATGTAAAAGCATGTTTAACAACAATGATTATGATGTTATGATGATAATGATGCTACAATAAATAGGGTGATTAAGATTCTAATATTTTATTATGATGATGTTAACGTGGGAAGGCTACCCGCACTCTATGAAAGCTAAAGTAGATAGACTATTCCTAAGATATGAGATGTTTTTTTGAAAGATTATGATGACCATTTTACAAGATACAAAAATATGATTTATTGAAGTATGAATTATGTTGAAAGCTATGTATATGCATGACTTATGTATTTCATGGGATATGACATAAAACCGAATGAGATTGGCGGTGGGGACTAGACCTAAGGGGTCCTTAGTGTAAAGCCTTCCTTTCTCATAACTACGTGCCACCATAGGTGATGATGATTATGTACCTATATTGTATTATGTTTGTGGATCGACATATGTAAAGCGTACGCCGGAATGGGAAGGGTCTCTTAAGGATCATGCTTAAAAACTCACCAAAATGGGAAGGATCTAATAAGGTAAGATATAGTCAATCTTGAAAAAGTAAACTCTCTTTTACTCGGTGTATTGGCGACATTGAGATTCCATGTAATAGTCTGCATAGTCTTACATGTCGGTTATGGTGTTATTTCCACATATGTATGCTAGGATCTTATGAAAGGATTTTGATGATGCTATTCTCATGGTTTTAAACTTGTATTGCTTATGCATATTATGTCCTTATTATATTGATTATGATTATGCATATTGATATTGTATTGTGATGTGCTTTGATTCATGGCATACTTAAATAATTAGTATATTTTATGTACTAACACATACTTTCTTATGTACATGATCTCAATATATAGGGATGGACGACGAGGCTACTATTCTATTCCATGTCTCTCTTATGAGTTAAGTTAAAAGATTGTTGGTAAGTTCCCATGCTTTAGGAACAAGCCCCTTCATGATGCTTTTCCATTTAGGCTTTATTGCTTTTCTTTGATGTATTTCTTAAGGAAGAGCTAGTAAGCTATGTTCAAGACCTCGCAAAAAATCTTATGATGTAGAGGCATGTTTTCGGACACAACGGATTGATGTAATGCCCCCTAAGGAAAACTATAGCATTTCTAACATGATATATGTTGCTTGCATATTCCCTTAGATATGCTTGTTTTAACTGTCACAACCCAGACCTTGGGTCTAGGAATGACATGGCGTATGAGAACGCGAGAGTCCCCAATCAAGCCTCGAAGTGTCCAAATTCATATCATTGGTTCAGAAGCAGATAAAAGATAGTAAACACATAGTTCTAAGGGATGGAAAAATAGACTCCGGCTTTGGGGATGTCGAAAGGATAAGGATTAACATGGTCTCACATATCACATAGCACATAAAGACTAAGGGACGAGTAAGAATGACTCACTCTATGGGGGCAAAACAGGACTTAGGATCTTCCACATTTCCATATCATAACATAAATCCATATTATAAAACCATTAATAAAATCATAATAGCCATATCCAATAGATAATCATAATTATAATCTCTGAATAACTACAAATAGCATATATTTGTACAAGAGTCTACAAGATGTCCAACAATGCCTCTGCAATGCATATGAACTTATTAAACCCGCATTCAATATGAGATGGTAAGGGTGCATATATATAAAAGGAGATATATAGCAAAGAAGAGTAATATAACAATATACCATGAAATTCATGATGCATGAAATGTCATGTTGCTTATGTAAAGTGGGGATGAGACTGCAACTGAAATATAAGACCATGCCAGCTATTATTTGGAATCTCGATATTATCCCCATATTGAAAAATGGGTGGTCTACCTGCCAAAGGTAAATCATACTTCTCCTTACAGGCCTCCCATTTTGGAGAAGTTACCTTCCTTATGAGCCTCATTTCAAATAGGATTTTCACATTATATCATATCATATCAAAGTTTGTAACCACACCTTACGGGCCTCCAATTTTGGTGAGGGTTTCGATATACATATACCTATGCTGACACATAGTTCAAGAGAAATAAAGAGGACCCTTGCGGATAACCCTAATGCCTCCAATCTCATCGGTGTTGATGCATCATCCCATAAGCATATTTATACATATATATGCTTTCAAAAGAGGAGCAAGACATTTCAAATCATTTCAATGCATACATACGCTTAAAAGCCAAACATTCTTCATAATTATTCACACTTGGGCTCAAAAGCCAAATCATGATTCTTATCATACTTTTCATGTATAGAAACAACCTACTCACAATATCTATATGGTGTAAACATCTAATATGCTTATTGAGCCAATAGACATTTATGCTATCACATTCTTTTCATAACCATATATGTGAGCTTAATTCACCAAATCATTTTCATAAACATATGTGGGCTTAACCCATCGAATCATTTTCTTCAAAATCTAAAGCTCATTTATGCATATGATATGAATGATATGAGAATAGCAATGGGCAGTAGAGATTTGATGTTAAATCAACAATTCAATATGAAATTAAACAAAAATCCATAAGTAAATTCACATTTAAATCATAATTTAGATCACCCATGGTTATATCAAACTGTAAAGGGACAATGCATATTCAGGTCTTTATAATATTCCTGCAATTAAACATATTAGGGCTGAAATCACCTTTAAATCAACAATAAAACATAACCCATATCTCAATTGAATCAAATAAACAATAATCTTAAAATCCCATAATTAAAGTAAGCTCAATTTCATGAAAATCAAAGTAAAAGTGTTCGGGATCTTCATGGTTGAAAGGGACCATGAATCAATCCCACATACCTTAGTTACCTAAGAAGTAACAAGAAGAATTTGATGAAGAAGAGAGACTTTCTTTAATCTTCAAGACAATCCTCGAAGGTTCACTTTGGGGGAGTTCTTAAGAGAGAGCTTGAATAACTTTTAAGTGTAGAATGAATTTGAATGACAGAAGAAGATTATAGGTCATTTGAATGTCTTGGGATAGGATAGAAAGTCAGAAAAGATTCTTAGGACTTGCCAAAATTACAAAAATGTCATTAATGAAATGGATATAAAAATATTGCCAGGGGTCCCCTAGGGAGGTCTCACAGTCTGTACCAAGGCACACGGACAGTGTTCCCTTCCATGGCGTAGTACTTAGAAAGACCTTCACTGATAAAGTTCTAAGGTGAAGATTCCGTACTTAGAAAATTTTCACACCAATGCTTATACGGAGGCCCATATGGAACGTGAAGGTTATACGGTCTATGAGAGGTTCATGTGTTTGAAGCCTTCGCCAAATATGTGGTTTTCAAGGATAAGGCTACATCATACAAACAATCACAAGGCCCATAAAGAGCTACGCGAACCATGTGAGGTCTATGTAGTGCAAGCTTTAGTCTTGAACTCCAAAGTTAAGGGCAACACTCTACACACAAGTACAAGGGCCCCCTGAAGGCTCCTCCACATAGCTTGTAGTGAGTCACACATCTCGTAGAGGTGGACATGAGTTCTCACCTTGGTCAATAACATTTCAGAACCAAATTCTAAGCACCATTAAAGCCATACAAAGTCCAGGTGATTACATCATCTTCCCTTTGGGATCATTCATCCTCAAATGTGGTAGAACAAGGTTTGAAAGGAATGACTTCAACATGAAGCATTCAAACACAAAATACAATGCATATTTTATCACTTTAAAATCATAAAGTCATTAAAAGTCATATCAAAACATCGTTAAATCATTCAAAATACTTAAATCATTTTCGTGAACATATATGCATGTCACGTCATGAAACATAAGGGTGCAAGAAGTAGGACCACTTGGAATAGGAATAACCTAATACCTTAGGCTTAAATAGATTGGAAAAGATAGGGATGTTATTTCATCATGTCCAACTCTACCTCCCATGTAGCACTCTCCACATGATTTCTTTAAAGCACCTTAACCAAAGCCACATCCTTGTTGTGAAGCCATTTGACTTGCCTATCCAAAATCTCACTTTCTTAGAAGACAAGTTCTCCTCAACCTCAACACCTTCCAAAGTCACAATGGTACTAGGATCACAAATCAATTTCCTTAACATAGACACATGGAAGATTGGGTGAGTGAAACTCAAATCTAGAGGCACATCCAATCTATAAGCCACTTTCCCAATCTGCTCAATAATGTATCCATGTTACAGCTCCTTTTTGAGGATAAAACAGTCATTGTTAAGAAATAGAACCTAACCAAGGTTATGGACTAATCAAAGGAAATACGCAGACTAAAGAGAATTTAATTAACACAATTTGAGTAATTAACCAATTGACTTCCCCAAAGGAGGGGAGTTTGTAATAATCGATAGAATATAAACCTAAATAACACAAAACTGGAATCAATATGGAGAGAAATGATGGCATTGTGTTCCCCATGATTTCCTAACTAAGTATTACAAGATAACCTGATTCTTTTCTAGTGTGTAGCATGCTGGACGGTAAGTTAAGTTCACCAAATCCTTTGTTCAAAGATGAGTGATAAATTTCACTATATGACTTAGCCCATCTCTACAGTGTGCATTTCTAACCCTTACCTATTAGTGCCAGTATAACCTACCCTTGCCCAGTTCGGTTGATTAGATAAGTACACATCAATCGAATTTTATTAATTAATCTATTTTTCTATTTGTTACTACCATGGTCTAGTCAGCAACACTACGTGGGTTCTAATGTTTGCCACTACTAAAAAATACGCAAAACAAAGAGAGTTAATTAATACATGTATGCACACCTTCCAAGAATTATGAGTTATCTAGTTCTCCCTTGTTAGTTCTTCATGGTTGTCACAACCCTAGTTGTGGATTTAGCTACACATGATTTGTTTAGATGCAAGACTTATGAATTAAGATAACATAATAGAGCACTTACACAATTGAATTAAGAATAATCCAACTTCAAAGAGATTCACAAAATTAAGGATGAAATAAAAGTACAAGTGTTCTCTATGTATATTCTCCAATGTAATCTCATAATTTTCTCTCTCTAATTACTGAGTTCTCTAAGTACTGTGCAAATACTACTGAAAAATAACCTAATTTATAATATTTAAAATACAAGTCCTAAATATAACAGGATGGCTAGGTCGGCACACCTTATGAACAGGTTTACAAGCTGTATTGCATTCCATAGCCTGTAATTGGGGTCTCATATAGAGCTGCTGCAAAATTGGACTTCAATTTTGTGACACCCCCTCTACGACCCATAAAGTGGTTTATGACCCATAGGGGGTTTCGTTTGATGAATCTTCAATAAGTCCCAATCTCTGATCCTTAGGGCATGAATCATGTTCTATGACTCATAAATCATTCCATGACCTATTTGCATGTTCGTAGAATAAACTTTAGAAAATCAGCCCTGCACTGGATTTGTCAAAAAAATCTCCTTCACGACCTATAGAGTATTCTACCGTCTGTAAAAGGTCTCATACTGCATCAAAAATCATCAAGTTATGTATTTTTTCCTAAAATCAAGTCTAACCTTGGAATCTTGCGAACATAACATGAAAGCATATAAAACCAAGTAACATCACACTGGATAAAACCCACATATCTTAAACTTGGGTTTTCTTAATGTAGACTTGAAGTAGAATTAAAGCTTGGATGGAGTTCTTGAGATCCGAAATTAAGCTTGAGATAGTTGAATTTAGATGAAGTATTTGGTTAACTATTGGAGAGGGTTTTGAGAGGGTCTTGATTGATATAGAGTTGAAAAATGGCTAAGTATAGGTATTTTTATACATAGGTGGGCATGGGGACAAGACCTCAATGTTTTGGGCCAAAACGAGAAAATCAAGGAAGTACAAACACTATCTCGTAATGGGTCCACATCGTAGAGGTGTCGTGGACTCACACTATTTTCAAAAAATTTTGCAAAAATTATTTTTTGCTGCGGGTCTCCTAAAGTCGGGGTTATACCTATTTCCTACTCAATTTTTCCCCTAAACAAGAATATGAAGTTGGATTTTTGATATCATGCATGAATTTTGTGATATATTAAATTATAATTATGGATATTTTTGGGGTATTTTTGGGGTGTTTCACCGACATTCAACCTATTTTTATTCTCCCTTATTGTATTGCCCCAGCAGAGGGTAGGAGATAAAAAAGAAATTGAGGGATTTGTTAGAGAAGGGTTTCATAAGGCCTTGTAAGTCACCTTGGGAAGCATCGGTGTTGTTTGTGAAAAAATGGTATGGTTCTCTTCGAATGTGCATTGATTAATGACAACTTAATAGAGTCACCATAAAGAACAAGTACCCTCTACCAAGGATTGGTGACCTTTTTGATCAACTTCTAGGGGCTAGTCATTTTTCTACGATTGATCTTCGATCTGACTATCACCAATGAATGTGAGGGAGTGTGACATTCCCAAGATGGCTTTTCGAACTAGGTATGGGCACTTTGAGTTTGTGGTTATATCCTTGGGCTGACCAATACACTGGCTATATTTATAGATCTTATGAATATGGTCTTCAAACCCTATCTTGACTTGTTTGTGGTGGTTTTTATTGATGATATCTTTATTTATTCCCATAGTGAGGAGGAGCATGTAGATTACTTGAGGGTGGTATTGAAAATCTTGGGGGAGGAGAGGATGTATGCAAAATATGAAAAATGTGAGTTTTGGTTGAAATAGGTTGCTTTTCTAGGGCATGTAGTGTCGGGTTATGGCATTAAGGTGGATCCTAAGAAAGCAGAGGTGATAAAAATTGGCCTAGACCTTTGACTCCATTGGACATTAGAATTTTGTTGGGTTTGGCGGGTTATTATCGAAGGTTTGTAAGTGGCTTCTCTTCTATTACTTCTCCTATGACTAAATTAATACAAAAGAAGGTGAAATTTGTCTGGACCAAGGAGTGTGAAAAGAGCTTCCAAATATTGAAAGATAAGCTTGTCTCCGCTCCCATCTCATCTCTATTGGAAGGGTATGAATTAGCGTCACTAATTGTATGGGGTTCATGCTAATGTGTTCACCAATTATTAGAGTCTCAAATATGTGTTCACCCAAAAAGTTCTTAACTTTATTACTTATATGATGTTCATGTCGATGTGTTTACCGATCATAAGAGTCACCAATATGTGTTCACCCAAAAAGATCTCAACTTGAGACAACGAAGGTGGTTAGAGCTCCTCAAAGATTATGATATGAGTATGCATTATCACCCCGACAAAGCTAATCTTGTGGTCGATGCTTTAAGTAGGGTGTCTATGGATAGTCTACCTCATGTTGATGATGGTGGCAAGGAGTTGGCTAGAGAGAGGGGTTAGGTTGGATGAGGTTGAGAATGGTAGTATAATGGTTATTGATGGTTCTAAGTCTTCTTTGATTAAGGAAGTAAAGGTAAAACAAGATCTTAACCCCGCCTTGCTATAGTTGAAGGCCTTAGTGAGAGATGGTAATATGGAGGTTTTCTCCCATGGGGGTGATGGTTCTCTTAGGTACCAAGGTAGATTGTGTTTGCCAAATGTGGGTGATTTGAGAGAATTGATCTTGAAAGAGGCCCATAATTCATCTTATTCTATTCACCCCGGTTCTATAAAGATTTATAGAGATTTGAGGAAAGTGTATTGGTGGGTTGGTATGAAGAGAGACATTGCCAAGTTCATATCGAGATGTCACAATTGCCAACAAGTGAAAGCCGAATATCAAAGGTAGGGTGTCCTAGCCCTAGATATAGAGATTCCTACTTGGAAGTGGGAAGAAATCAACATAGATTTTATGGTTGGGTTGCCTAAGACCAAAAAACATTTTGATTCTATTTGGGTTGTTGTGGATAGAATGACAAAGTCAGCTCACTTCCTATCGATCAAAACTACTTATGGTGCTGAAGATTATGTTAAGTTGTATATATATATAAGTTGGTTAGATTGCATGGGGTGCCTTTGTCTATCATTTCGAATCATGGTTTTTAATTTATTTCACACTTTTGTAGGTCTTTCCAAAGAGGTTTTGATACCAAGGGAAAGCTTAGCAAGGCCTTTCACCCTCACACGGATGGCCAAGTCAAAAGAACTATCCAAACCCTTGAGGATATGCTTAGAGCTTGTGTTTTAGAGTATAAGGGTAGTTGGGATGAACATCTTCCACTCATTGAATTTTCTTACAAAAATCACTACCATGAAGCATTGGTATGGCTCCTTTTGAAGCTCTTTATGTTAGATCGCAGTAGATCCCTAGTTGGATGGATTAAAGTGTGGGAGATGGCTTTGCTAGGTCCAGATTTGGTCATAGAAGCCTTAGGAAAGTGAGGTTGATTAGAGAGAGACTAAAAATAACCCAAAGTAGGAAAAAGTCCTACTATGATGTGAGGAGAAGAGATTTTGAGTTAAAGATTGGTGATTGGGTTTACTTGAAAGTCTCACCTATGAAGGGTGTGGTCCAATTTGAAAAGAAGGGGAAGTTGAGCCCAAGGTTTATGGGTCCTTTTAGAGTGTTAAGAAGGATTGGTAAGGTGATATATGAGTTGCAGTTTCCCATTAATATGAATATGGTTCATCTAGTCTTCCATGTGTCCATGTTGAGAAAATGTGTGGGTGACCCTAATGCTATAGTGCCTTTGGATATTTTGGGTTTTGTAGAAGATAAGTTGACTTATGAGGAGATCCCGATGGAGATTTTGGATAGACAAGTGAAGAGCTTGAGAAACAAAGATGTAGTTTCTGTCAAGGTGCTTTGGAGGAATCAACAAATTAAAAGTGCCACATGAGAAGCCGAGGCAGATATGAGAAAGCAGTATCCATATCTCTTCCAGTCTACTCAAGGCTAAGGTACTAATTTAAGTTTTCTATATGAATTCATGTCTTAAGTTTCATCCCTTATGTCATTTTGCATGCATTCATGTTCATGTTGACAAGTTTATGGTGATTTTTGACATTCATATTGAAATTTTTGAAATGATGTTTAAATGCATTATTGTATTTGTGTTAGGCTGAAATCTTCTTGATTACATCTCTTATATGTGTTTCTTTAATATCTGGGGATGAATGTTCCCAAGGGAGAGATATTGAAATGCCCTAAAAGTGCCCCAAAAATGTGCTTCAGAAATATCCATAATCGTAAATTCGATATATCTCAAAATTCGAGCGTGATATCAAAAATTCGACTTCATATCCGTGATCAAGGGGAAAACTTTAGTAGGAGATAGGTATAACCCCAATTATAGAGCAACCGTAGTGAAAAATCATTTTTTTAAAATTTTTATTTCCAGTGGCGATCTACGCCCTGGCCCATATATACGTGAAAGAAAACACCTAAACTTAGCCATCCTTTCAACTCTATATCACGCAAGACCCTCTCTAACACTTAACCAAATATTTCATCCAAATTCAAGTGTCTCAAGCATAATTTTGGATCTCATGAACTCCATTCAAGATTCAAGTCACCTTTAAGACTACATTAAGAAAACCCAAGTGTGAGGTATGTGGATTTCATCCATTGGGTACTTTCACCCATGGAGCCCAATCTCCCTTATTATGAATAGTCCATGATTCCAAGTTGTACCTTCTATGGGTATCTTTTATTATGAATTTTGAATACAAATTATTTTGGGGTTTTATGAAATATTGATTGGTCTATGATTATGGTCTGTTCCCACATAACTAATCTATATTTGCAATTTATATGATTTACAAACATGTTTTACTTCAAGCATTGATCATGCATGTCATATTGATATTATACTTATCCATTGCTTATGACTATACATTGACTATGTTGCCTTATATCTTTTTGCAATGCATCCTACATCTCAGAACAGTCAAACGTACTTATGCATACTCTATACCTACATGATGTTACCATGTAAGAATCAAAGCACATCTCGATCATCCTCCACGTGGCTAGTTCGGTGCTTTGGATGATACGCTTTGGTGAGTCCTCAAGTCTGGGGAAACTAGCTATGCTACTCTTACTATTTGATGTCTCCTTACATTGAACACTTGATACTATGAGGGTGAGCCCAAAAAGTGTCTTGACCCCTTCTCTGATCTATGTGAGAGGTGTTGTTGGAACAACTGATATATTGTGCTTTGTGCTCTGACTCTTTTATGTTTTATAAATATCAAGACTTTCCCTTAGTCCCATTTCCCTTACTTATATCTCTTGTTATTGTTCATTTTGCTTCCGTGACCACGGATGTGCAAATGATATGCTAAGAGGCTTGTTTGGGCACCTTTATGTTCCCATTCGCCGTGTCACATCTAGGTCCTAGGCTTGGGTTGTGACATTGACTCTTGTGTTAGTTTAATTTGCTTCCGCAACCAAGGATGTGTACACAATATGCTATGGGGCTTATTTGGGTTGTTTTCGGGCTTCCCATTCACCGTATCACGTTTGGGCCCTAGGCTTGGGTCGTGAAAAACTTTATATCAGATATCAGAGCACTACATTGTTAGTGGTCCTTGAAATCTAACACACTACGTCGATTAGAGTCTTATTGATGGTTGTGAAGCATGTCATAACTATGAATGGGAGACTATGAGGCGTTTTAGAAAATATTTCACTTATTTATGATCTATGTCATGCAATAGAGTTAAGTTCTTTAAGGCTTATTCCTGATTCTTAACCGTTATGTTTAAGAAAATGTCTTAGACTATTTAGGGTGGTAGAAAAGATGATGACCTATCAAATGTGGAGATTCACAATGCTTTATGCCTATTGGCCAAAGCGTTGACCGCCCAACTCAACAAATGGGCGGGTGCCCTTGAGATTGCAAATGATAAGAGGGGGGAGAGAAAGATTAACAGAGCCCAACTTTAGGGTGCTTCATCTTCGTCAAGACTATCGCTGCCCAAGAACAAAAAGGAACGGGTCTATTTCATCATTTGTCAAGGGTGTGGCAAGAAGCACCAAGGGGAGTGTTTAGTGGGCACTGAAAGTTATTTCAAGTGTGGTGGTATTGGGAATAAGATGAGAGATTGCCCGGTTGTATCAAAGGAAGGAAGAAGAAGGGTTCAATGTGAAGGTGGCAATGGTGGAATGACTCGACCTAGGTGCCCAAAATATGGGGAAAATCATAGTGGCCGATGTTGGTGGAACATGGGTGTATGCTTTTGATGTGGCAAGATGGTCCATAAGGTTATTGAGTGTCCATATGCTCAAAGGAAAGGCAAGGTTGTTGGTGTTCAAGCTTCTTCTCCATGACACAAGTGTGGAAAGTATCATTCGGGAGATTGTTTGGCCAGTTCGAGTGCATGTTTTTAGTATGGCACAAAGTGTCATAAGTCGAGACTTTCTTTGAGGGTTACTAAGGATTATAAGGATAACCATTGATGTACTCAACCATACCCCTCTAGGGGTCACTAGACTTACCAAGGTGCTTCACAGGTATGTTAAAGGTTTTTGAATATGATATGTATGCACTGATAGATTCGGGTGCCACTCTTTCTGTCATTACTCCTTTTGTTGCCAAAAAGCTTCATGTGTGTCCTGAATTGTTATGTGAACCTTCTTGTGTATACCCCATTGGTGAGTCTATTGTTGCTAGAAAAGTCTATAGGGTTTGTCCCATTTCCCTATTACATAAAGTCTTGTCTTGTGATTTTGTTGAATTTGGCATGGTGGGATTTGATAATTTCCCTTAGGGTGGATTGGTTACATGAATATCATGCTTCCGTTGATTGTAGAGCCCATAAATTTAGATTCTAATTCCCTAACGAATACATACTTGAGTAGGAGGTTGAAAAGTGATAGTAAAGGGTAGGTTTATTTCTTCTCTTAAGGCCTAAACTGATCTACAAGGGTTGCATTACAATCTCGTAAGGGTTAGGGAGGTTGGATCCCAAGTCATTCTTATTGAGTCGACTTCGGTGGTTAATGAGTTGTTAGTGTCCTTCCCGTTATTTTGAAAATGTGGTAATGTCTTTTGGCTTGGCTAATGCACCAACTATATGTGTGGATCTCATAAAAAGGGTCTCTAAAACCCTACCTTGATATTTTTGTGGTGGTTTATTGATAGTATCTTGATTTGTTCCAAGAGTGAAGGAGAGCATGTGAATCATTTGAGGGTAGTGTTGCGAATTTTGAGGGATGAGAAGTTGTTCACTTAGTTGTAAATGTGAGGTTTATTGGGTAACAAGAGGTGTTTAGAGAAGTGCACTGGTTGGCTAGTTTGGGAATTAGGTTGAATGAAGTTGAAAATGGTGTTGTAGTGGTGGTTGATGGTTCCAAATCTTCTTTAATTAAGGAAGTCAAGTCTAAACAAGACTGTTATCCCATTTTGTTAGAGTTGGAGGCCTTGGTAAAAGATGGCAGTACAACAACAACAACAAAATATCCAGTGAAATCCCACAAGTGGGGTCTTGGCAGGGTAGAATGTACGCAGACCTTACCACTACCTCATAGAAGTAGAGAAGTTGTTTCCTGGGAACCCTCATCTCAAAACCCATAAGTAGAAAGGATTAGATATGACACAAAGGAAAGGGAAGGGAACAGAAGGAGCAACTAATAATGAATAGCACATGGTAGTATGTAAATATGAAAAAAAAACTAGCACATATACGATAGATAATGAGAACACATGATATAAAAAAACACATCCTCCACCTAACCCTACTATACCCCAAGGCCATACATCTACATAACCCTACCAATTAGCCTACTACTCTAATTCGTGACCTCTACTGGTAAAAGATGGCAGTGAGAGGGGTTTTCTCCCAAGGGGGAAATGGTACCCTTAGGTACTAAGGTAGGTTGTCTGTGCCTAATGTTGATGACTTAAGGTAGTTGATTTTGTAGGAGGCTCATTATTCATCCTATTCTATTCTTCCCGATTCCATGGGTATGGATAGAGACTATGGGAAAGTACCTTTGTGAGGTTACTGTGATGGCTTTGTTTGTACTAAATTTGGTTATGGAGGTTTTGGAGGAGATGAGGTTGACAAAAGAGAGATTTGAGAAGGCTCAAAGTAGGCAAAAAGTTATATTTTGATATGAGAAGGGGAGAACTTGAGTTTAAGATTGGTGATTGGTTTACTTGAAGGTCTCACCTATGAAGTGTATGGTCCGGTTTGGAAAGTAAGGTAAATAGAGCCCAAGGTTTATAGGGCCTTATAGAATATGGTCCGGTTTGGAAAGAAAGATAAATAGAGCCCAAGGTTTATAGGGCCTTATAGAATTTCAAGGAGATTTGGTAAGGTTGCATATGAATTGGAGTTGCCCATGGTTATTAATATGGTTCATCCGGACTTCCATATGTCTATTTTGAGCAGATGTGTTTGCGACCCAAGTACCATAGTGCCCATGTAGGTTATTGGTATTATGGAGAATAATTTGACCTATGAGGAGGTCCCCAGGTAAGATATTGGATCGACAAGTAAAAGTTGGGGAACAAAGATATAGCATTCGTCAAGATCCTTTGGAGGAATCAACAAATTGAAAGTGTAACTTAGGAAGCCAAAAGTATATATGATGAAGCGATACTCATACATCTTTCACTCTATTCAAGCCTACCATAATAAATTATGTCCCATCGATGATTTCAAGTCTTAAATTTTAGCCCTTATGTCATTTTGCATGCATTTATGTTCATGGTAATAAGTTTATGATAATTTTTGACATTCATGTTGAGACTTTTGAAAATAATGTTTAAATTAGTTTGTTGCATTCATGTTGGGTTGAAATCTTCATGATTACTTCTCTTATGCACATTTCTTTCACATTAGGAGACGAATGTTCCCGAGGGGGAGATATTGAAATACCCAAAAAATATGCTTCGAAAATGCCTATAATCATAATTTTCATATATCTCAAAATCCATGCATGATATCAAAAATCCAATCTCGTGTTCTTGATCAGGGGGCAAAATAGAATGGGCAATGGGTATAACCCAGATTTTAGAAGATCCGTAACGAAAAATAATTTTTGTAAATTTTTTTAGAAATAGTAAGGGTATGCAATGGCTCCGCAATGCGCACCCATCTCAGAGTAGTGTTAGCACTCTCTTATTTTTCTCTTTTGGCCTAGTGGCATTGAGTTTATGGCCCCATGCACATTTACACATGAAATATCCCATACATAGCCATTTTTCAACTCCATATTACTCAAAAACCCTCTATAAAACCTCTTAATCATTTCATCAAGATTCCCATCAAAATTTAAGTGTCTCAAGCTTAATTTCAGATCTCATGAACTCCATTCAAGCTTCAAGTCTACATCACGGAATCCCTAAATTTAGGTATGTGGGTTTCATCTATTGGGATCTTTCACCCATGGAGCCCCATCTTCCTTTTTATGAAAATTATATGTTTTCAAGTTGTATTACTTATGGGTATCTCTTATTTTGAAATATGAGCACAATTTATGTTAGAGTTTTTATCAAGTACTGTTGATTACTCATGAATATCTATTTTAAGATTACACTATGAGTTGATCTTTGTTTATCGAGACTATGTATGTTTTGAGCTATGAAATTATGATCTATTATGAGATTTGATGATGGATTTCAAGGTACCGTATATAAGGGTTTTACAATATGTTGGTGGGTTAATTTACCTTAAGTTTTATCATCTTATTTCACTCCAAAATTTCATGATTTTGAACTAGTATCATGAACCCACCAAGTGTTTGATAAAATGTCAAGTCAAGAATTCATAAGTTTTTGATGGTCTATTGCATGATTTTGCGAGTCTCGGTTGTTAATGAGTTATTGAGTTCTTATGATAAGGTTTATGCTCATATGAATTGTAAGGCCTACTAGATGGGGTTATGAACTATGCTATATGCCTTACCCTGTAGTACAAAGTGGATTTATACATGAAGGGGTTATGAACTATGTTGAATGCCCCATCCTCTATACGAATCAATACTACATACTATTTTATACTCACATGAAGGGGTTATGAAGTATGTGGTATGCATCACCCTCATGTGCGATTCAATATTACATATTATCTCATGCTTACATGTAAGAGTTATGACCTATGCTATTTCTCCACCCTCATGTTGTCACAGCCCAACTCCCGAGGCAGTGATCGGTGCCCGACATGGACACCTATCCTCACACTGAGGCTCATT
>DF357476.1:32908-49644 GCA_000787875.1 Solanum virginianum | reverse complement strand
GTTCCCATATCTACACACTTAATAACCCAACTTTACTTAATAGCACATTTGGTCCCAAAGTTTTTCTTTTTTATTTTTATTTATTTATTTTTTATTTTCCGGGATTTAACACCTGTACTGCCCATTACCTACTAGAAGGGGTTATAACCTATGCTACATCCCTCACCCTCTAGTACAAGGTATTTGGATGATCTAATCATGTAACTTTATTGTGTTAAACAAGTTATGCAAGTATGATTATTCTCAAGCATGCTCCATCCTATTATTTGATTACGCATAGCGTATTGAGCTTATGTCTATTGATTATGATTAAGCATCTTGATATTATAGCTTATAATTCTTGTTGTATTGCATCCCACATACTTAGTACATTCAAATATACTAACGCATACTTTATGCCTACATGATATCACCATGTAGGGAATGAAGCTTCATTTGATCATCCTTCTCCTCCATGTGGCTAGTTTGGTTCTCGTGAAGAAACCTACTTGGTAAGTCCTCAATTCGATGGCGATATCTATTCTCATTCATGCTTTACAGAGACTTGCTCTTATATTGAATACTTATTAAATGAGGGTAAGCCATAAAGTCTCTTCGCCCGTGCTCTATTCTATGTAGAGATTTCGTTGGATATTATGTCATGGTTTTTCTATGATTTTGGAGCTTGACTCTTCTTACGCTATCATTATTATGAATGATTTCCCTTAGTCCCTTTTCCTTTTTCATTTATTTGACTCTTGTGTTTATTTTACACTCAAACTCTCTTTGAATTAGCATTCCAATGCACTTGGTTTCACCTCATTCTGAGTTCGAGTGAAGACTGTATACCCATTTTTGTAGAACTCGTTTATGCATAAATTCAAATTCCAATGAGTAATCCGTATCGCGGAAGTTATTTTGGTCCTTTTTTTTATTTCGTTCCAAGACTTTCAAGTCTTCGGCCTAAGGGTTCCCATACTTGAAAATACCTATACTTAGACTTATTTCACCCTCATATCGTCCAAAATATTCCCCAATACTTACCAAAATACTTAGAAAAATATTTACTCCCAAATTCAAGTCTCAAAATCCTAATCCAGATCTAAGGAATTCCTTCAAGCTTCAAGTCTCCATTTAAGTCTTCTTCAAGAAATTCTTCAAGGTCAAGGTATATGGTGTTGAACCATTGGGTCCTTTAACCCATGGTGGCTAAGCCTCCTTTTTACTAATATTGCATGATTCAAAGTTGATTTTATATGTACATCTTGTATATTGAGAAATTTACTGCATAGTGATTATAGTTCATGAAAGTATGGTTGTTTTAACATATTTTGAGCTTTGAATCTTAGCTCTAATGTTAGATTTGAATGAGGGGTTTTATGTGAATGTCTTCGTGGTGTTGCAAGATGTTGATTGATGGTTTTACAATAGACTTTCTTGCATGATTTCATCTCTAAATTGCATGGTCTTTTACCTCTATTATACACTCCCCAAGTGTTTGATAAAATGTCTGGCTAGGGTTTCTTGTGCAAATGAAGGTCCAAAGCATGAGATAAGATATGATTGACTATATGATGATGAAAGGAGCTTATGTACATGATACATCTTATGTAAAGTATTGTATTAAAACATACTAAACTGAGGTGGAGGTTTGTACTCATCAACCAAGGTGGCGGTTTGTACTCATCAACCAAGGTGGGGGTTCATACTAATCAACCGAGGTGGGGGTTTGTACTCATCAAACCATGTGAGGGGTTTGTACTTCTCCACGTAGATAATGGGGTGTGACCATCATCAACCATTTGAGGGGTTTGTACCACACCACCTATGATGATGGGATTCGACCATAATCAACCAACAAAGGTTGAAAACCTATCTTGGTCTATTCTTCACTAATGATATCCTATATGAGTATGAGTTACTTAACCATGTTTTACTTATGCATTGATCATATATGTCATATTGTTATATTATGCCTATTACCTATTATTGTGAATTTTCATTATGATCCTTATATGTTGTTGCATTGCATCCTACATACTTAGTACATTCAAACATACTAATGCATACCCTTACCTACATGATATCACCATGTAGAAATTGGAGCCCAAGTTGACCATCCTCCTCCACGTGGCTAGTGCGATGCAATTCAAGCTAGATGGTGAGTCCTTTATTTTAGGGACCTTAGTCTTTGATTCTCTTGCTTTGTATTGAGACACTCTACTTTACATCCTATTTTGACTATGAGGGTGAGACTGGTTACTTTGTCTTGGCCCCTGCTCTATCCATGTATTTAGAGGTGTTGGTTAGACAAGTTATATATCTATGGTATAAGGTATGACTCTTTGTCCTTTATTGATGTTATTTTTCAAGCTATCTCTTAGCCCCTTTGCCCCTTAGTCTTATTTTATGCCTTTCACATGCTTCCGCGATTGATGATGCGTAATGATAAGTTGAGAGTCTTGATTAGGGTTCCTTTGGTTTCTTTATTTACCGTGTCACGTCTAGGCCCTAGGCTTGGGTTATGTCAAACTTTGTATCAGAGCATTAGGTTGATAGATCCTCATAGTCGAACACGCTGCATCTGTTACAGTTTTATTTCTGGTTGTGTTATGCATCACAACTATGAGTTAGAGGCTATGAGATGTTTTAGAAAATGTTTCACTTTTTCATGACCCATGTCGTGTGATGGAGGTAGGTCCCCTAGGGCTTATCGCTAACCCCTAACCGCTATATTATAGGATATGTCTCAAGCTACGCAGGACGGTGCTATGATAAATGTAGAGATTTGTAATGCTCTCTGGAAAGTAGCCAAAGCGACAGCAAAATTGGCAATCATCTCGGTCAACAAGTGGGTGCTCCCGAGACTTCTAGTGGTGAGAGAGGAGGTATTGAGGCCAAGCAGCCCATAATGTGGGTAAGTTCCATAGCTCCAAGGGGAGAGATAGAGGTGGTAGAGTGCCATATGCTAGGTGCTCGAGATGTGGTAGGTGCCATGATGGCCCATGCTTGAGAGGTACTAATGCTTATTATGATTGTGGGGAGATAGGTCATAATGATAGGTCATAAGAAAATGGATTGTCCTCAGTAACGCAATAAGAGTAAGGAGGGTGATAAAGGGATGACTCATCTTAGATGCCCAAAATATGGAAGGACTCATAGTGGCACATGTTGGAGGAACATAGGTGTATACTTTGGGTGTGGTGAGATAGGCCACAAAATTTTGATTTGCCCATATGGTCGACCTTTAGATCAAGGTGGTCATGTTAGTCAAGTGACGAGGAGGAGATGAGATGCCGAAGCTATTACCAGTAAGTTAAAATTTTGTTGGCTTTGTTGTGCATATATTGTTAGGCCTCGTGTGCCACTATTTCTTCTCTACTCTTTTGGTTGCTAGTGGGCTTCTTGTGTGCCCAAGGTGTTGTGTGGATCTTTGGTGCTAATCCTTTTGTTGGGTATATTGTTGCTAAGATGTTCATAGGTGTTAATCAGGGTTTGTATTGCATTAGGTCTTGCTTTGTGGTTTGTTGGAGTGGCATGGTGGACTTAGAAGTCATTATAGGGATGGAATGGGTACATACAAGTAGTGTCTTCATGGATGGTAGGACCCATAGAGCTAGATCCTGAATCCCTAATGAACCCGTCTTGAAGTGGGAGGTTGTTAAGTGGTAGCAAAAGAGGTAGGTCTATTTCTAATCTTAGGGTACAATTAGGTCTCTAAAGGGTTGCATTTTCATCTTGTAAGAAATGGAGGTGTAGAACCTTTGTTGTTTTGCTATTAAGTTGTTGGTTGTGGTTAATGAGGCCTTGAATATCATTTTTTGATATTTCAAAATTGGGGTAGTCTCTTGTGGTTTGACTAGTGCACCGGTTATGCCTACAAGTCTCATGAATAGGATCTTTTAGCCCCTACTCTAATACGCTTATGATGGTTTTGGTGATAATACAATGGTTTGTGTTCCCTAATGAGGTAGTGCATGTAAGTCTTTTGAGGGTAGTACTACAAGTCTAATGAAGAAGGTTGGGTTCTAGTAGGAGAGATGGGAATTGGTGGTAAGAGGTTGCCTTCCTAGATTGTGTGGTGTCAATTGATAGTATTAAAGTGGACCTTAGTAAGATTAAGGTGATTAGAGATTAGCCTAGACCTTTGACTTCATCGGATATTAGGAGCCTCTTAGGTTTAGTGGGCTATTATCGGAGATTGTGAATATGTTCTCTTTTATTGTTTCCCCTATGACTTACTTGACCCTAACTAAGGCCAATATGGTGACCAACGTTTTGAGTAGGGTGATTTGATAGGTTCGGGAGTTGATATTTCTTGTGTTATTCCTTGGTGCTAGTAGGATTCATGTGTATGTGGGTTGATCCTTGATTTCTTCCAATTAAGGAGACCCAAAATTAATTTCAAGAAAACCTAAATGGATTTTGCTTACTTTAATTTGGGATTTGCGTATTCTGATTCCTAAAAATTCTATTCATGCATGGGTAGTGTTCATTTGATGATTTTAATATTATTTAAATCGTTATATGAGGATTTACTTTGAATTTATAAAGTTATAAGTATGGATGTTCCATTTTTGAAATTATTTATGCATGAGAGATTACACTATGGGTTTAAATATGAATTAATTATGCTTTCACTTCAACTTCATATTATAAATGTTGATTTTAAAGGGAGTCTTAATTACCCATATCATTTCCTCATTGTTCATAGCATATGCGTTCATGCACATTGATTATTTTGAAAAAAAATATTATGTTATGGGTAAGTCCAATTTCGTTACATGGTATGATTTGATAAAATATTGGTTATGACAATATTGTGTCACATATATGACATTGATTTTGGCTCTTTAGGCATTTAGGTGCTTAAACCATTTTGTATATGAATGGGCTATTCCTATGCATAAGTATTATGAATATGAAATTATGATTTTGGCATTTGAGCCTAAGTATGAATTATTATAAATGGTGTTTGGCTTTTAAGCCCAATTGCGCATTGAAATGATTTGGAAAATGACTATTGCCTATTTGAATGTATTTACATGCATATTGCAAGTATTCTTGTGGGATGACAACTTAGCTTGATAGGTTGAAGGTCTTGGGGTAATTTGAGCTACTTGCATAGCATGCTTCCAATGAGTGTAGAACCTGTAAGGTTGTAATATAATGGTTAAGGATGGTCGATCTATTTGGTTAACTACAATGGGTTAGTCACTTCTCTAAGATTGATCTTTGGTACGAATTATGTACCCAAGCATGGAGGAGGGTAGGTGAAATCCCTAGGTGTCCTTTTGAATTAGGAATGATCATTTTGAATATTGGTGGAGTTGTTTGGTTGGTTCATGCACCGGTAGTATTTGTGGGTTTCTTGAATAGGGTCTTAAAACCCCACCTTGGTAAGTTTGTCGTGGTCTCTAGTGATGAGGCATTGAATTGTTTAGAGCTTGTGAATCTTTTGGGGGTGGTGTTGCAAGTCTTGCAGGATAAGAGGTTGTTTGCTAATTATGATAGTTGTGAGTTGAGGGTAACAATAAGGTGGTTAGGACTCCTTAGGGATTATGAAATGAGTTTGCATTATTTTTTCTAGTAAGGCTAGTGTGTGGTTGGTGCCCTAAGTAGGGAGCCTATGGTAGCTTAGCATATGTGGTTAATGGTGGCAAGGAGGTGACTAGTGAAGTTCATTGGTTGACTAGATTGAGAGTTGAGTTGGAGGAAGTTGAGAATGGTAGTGTAGTGTCCTTGGTGGTTCTAAATTTTCTTTGGTTGGAGAGGCCTAGTTTAAGCAAGGCCTTGGTTTTGCCTTACTAGAGTTAGAAGTTTTGGGTGAGAATGCTAGAGTGGAGGTCGTGCCCCAAGGGGAGAGATGGTGGTTGTGGTACCAAGAGGGTAAGGTGTATTTAAGATTCACAGTTGAGTTGAGGATTGTGAGTCCTTATGGAGTATAGAGGGATGTTGGTAAGGTTGCATAAGTTTAGGGATTTTCCTATTGATGCAGGTATGGTTCGTCCAGTTCTTCATGCTTCTAAGTGGATGGGATATGTTGGTGACTTTCGTGCTATAGAACTCCTCAAGGATGTGGTGTTCATTAAGGCCCTCTTAATTGAATCATCAAGCTGAAGGTGTTTCCAAGAAAGCCAAAGCGGTCTTATGGAAGCGATATTTGTACCTCATTCACTCTAATCAAGCCTAAGATAGCGACTAAGTCTTTCATGTGATTCCAAATCCTATGTTTCAGTCCCTATGTCATTCATATGCATTCATGTTTAAGTTGGCAAGTATATGATCATTTTACACTTATGTTGAGATTTTGAAAATGGTGTTTTAAAAGTAATGTTACATTCTTGTTGGGGCTGATTTGTTATAACCACTCTTGTCTTGTACGTCTCTTTTACATTCGGGGACGAATGTTCCCAAGGGGGAGATATTGTATCGACCCTAAAAAGTGCCCGAAAATGTGCCCTAAAATGCCCGAACTTTTCATTTCCTTATATCTAAAAATCTATTTGTGATATGGAAAATCCGACTTCATATTCTTGTTCAGGGGGTCAAAATTAGGGCAGATAGGGTCTAACCCCGATTTTAGAGCAATCGAATCACAATTTCAATTTCTTGAAATTTTGATTTCCAGAACTGATCTGTGATAGGGTCACAACATGCAGCTGTCGCGGACCAGTGTAAATTTATCCTTCGCGATAGGTCAGCTGTCGCAAACCAGTGTAAATTTGTCCTTCGCGATAGGTCTGCATTGTAGACTAGACGTGGATCTATGTATTTTGTTGCTAGTGATTTTTATCTTTGTCCATGATTTTTGGGTCTTGGGCCTAATATTCCCAAATATGTTTTTACCTATACCTAGCCTTATTTCACCTTCATATCATCACAAACATTCCCCAATACTCGGTCAAAGACTTAGGTAATATTTCTCTCAAGATTCAAGTCCCAAAACCCTCATCCGGATCTAAGGAATTCCTTCAAGCTTCAAGTCTCCATTAAAGTCTTCTTCAAGAAATTCCTCAAGGTCAAAGTATGTGGTGTTGAACCATTAGGTCCTTTGTCCCATGGTGTCTAAGCCTCGTTTTTACTAATATTGCATGATTCAGAGTATATTTCATATATGGGTCTTATGTATTGAGAAATTTACTGCACGGTGATTTTAGTTCATGAAAGTATGGTTGTTTTAGTATAGTTGTATTAGCATGTTTTGAGCTCTAAATCTTAGATCTAATATTGGATTTAAGTGAGGGATTTTGATATGAATGTCTTGGGGGTTTTGTAAGGTGTTGATTGATGGTTTTACAACAGATTTTCTTGCATGATTTCATCTCTAAATTGTTTGGTCTTTTACCCTCATTACACACTCCCCAAGTGTTTGATAAAATGTTCGGCTAGGGTTTTTTGTGGAATTGAAGGTCCAAAGCATGGGATATGATATGATTGATTTTATGAGGATGAAAGGATCTTATGTATATGATAATTCTCTATATATAGTGTTGTATTAGACCATAGTCAACCGAGGTGGGGGTTTGTACTTATCAACCGAGGTGGGGGTTTGTACTCATCAAACTATGTGAGGGGTTTGTACTTCGCCACCTAGGATGATGGGGTATGACCATCATCAACCATGTGAGGGGTTTGTACCACACCACCTAGGATGATGGGGTGCGACCATCATCAACCAACTAAGGTTGGAAACCTAGCTTGATCTATTCTTCACTAATGATATCCTATATGAGCATGAGTTACTTAAGCATGTCTTAGTTATGCATTGATCATACATGTCATATTGTTATATTATGCCTATTTCCTATTATTATGCATTTTGATTATGATCTCTATCTCTTGTTGCATTGCATCTTACAACTTAGTACATTCAAACGTACTAACGCATACCCTTGCCTACATGATATCGCCTTGTAGAAATCGGAGCCCAAGTAATGGGGACCTTAGTCTTTGATTCTCTTGCTTTGTATTGAGACACTCTACTTTACTTCCTATTTTGACTATAAGAGTGAGCCCAGTTACTTTGTCTTGGCCCCCGCTTTATCAATGTATTTAGAGGTGTTTGGTTGACAAGTTATGTATCTATGGTATGAGATATGACTCATTGTCCCTTATTGAAGTTGTTTTGCAAGCTATCCCTTATCCCCTTTGCCTCTTAATCTTGTTTTTGCCTTTTACATGATTCCGCAACTGATGATGCGTAATGATAAGTTGAGAGGCTTGATTGGGGTTCCTTCGGGTTCTCCATTCGCCATGTCACTTCTAGGCCCTAGGCTTGGGTCATGACATTTATCGACTCATTGAAAAAAGTCTCACCTTTTAATAGATTAAAATAATAAAACAAATCATATAGATCATAACAATTATATATCAAGATTAAGATTATAAGTACATGTGATGAACTAGAATTTATTTATAAATATTTAGAACATAAATAAGTTTTTACAATACATACAAAATGTACTATCACAAAAGTTGGAGTTTAACCGCTTCCATAATCAAGATCAAATTATATTCTATCTTATGCTATGATCAACAAGATATTAGTCCTACTTCATCTTTGATCGTGAACATAAAATTTATAACTTATATGCACCGATAATTTTCATCTTTCGTGTATGAGTTAAAATACTCCATACATAAAATGATCTACTATATGACTTATGGACACACATATATGCACAATGATCTATTTATATAATGACTTTATTATAGCAATATAAATAGTCTTTACAAGGAATTAAACTAAAAATACTATAATACAATTACATGGTTAATAGTATAACCCAACAATTTTCCACTTAGATTCGTAACCATGCAACAACAGTTTTAACAGCCATTTCTTCTACATGTTTATCAAAAACCTTCTGAGCTAAGCCTTTTATAAATGAGTCCACCAAATTGTTCTTCAAATCGATCTTCTAAACTCTCACATCACCCCTTTGAGTTATATCGCGAATCAAGTGACATGTCCTCTCAATGTGTTTACTTCTTCTTATGGTTACGTAGTTCCTTCGAGTTTGCAGCACCACTAATATCATAATAGATTCTGATTGGTGCTTTAACAGAAGGAACTCCTCCAAGATTTTTTAGGAAGTTTTCGAGCCAAATAACCTCCTTAGCCGCCACAGGTAGCCATATATTCAGCTTCCATGGGGCAATCAGCAACACAAGATTGCTTGATCTCCTACATATCATGGCTCCATCTCCCAAAGTAAATACATATCCTGAGGTAGATTTTCTTGAATCCCTATCTGACTAGAAATCTTAATCTGTTAGCCGATAGGTATGAGATTTACAAGATGAAAATGAAACATGTAATCTCTAGTCCTTTTCAAGTACTTGATTATATGCTTGACTATTGTCCAATGTTCTGGCCTAAGATTAGACTAGAATTTGCTAACCATATCTACAGCAAAGCAGATATCTGGTCTAGTATATAACATATCATACATAAGGCTCCCTACATCAGAAGCATAAGTATTTGACTTCATTTTCTCTATCTCATCATTCATTTTAGGTGACTGATCCTTCAATAAAGTAATTCAATATCTAAAAGGAAGAAATCCCTTTTTGAAATTTTGCATGTTAACCCTTGCAAGAATAGTGTCAATATAAAGTGCTTGAGACAAGCCTAATATCCTTTATTTATAATCTTGCATAAGCTTGATCTCAAGGATATGAGCCGCTTCTCCCAAGTTTTTCATATCAAAACGAGACAATACCCATTTCTTAATTGAATTCAGCATGCTTACATTATTTCCAATGAGCAAAAGGTTATCTACATATAGAATATAAAATGCTACTCTGTCTCTCTCCAAATTCTTATAAATACACGATCCATTTTCAAGTTGATCAAAATCAAAAGTCTTAATCAACTTGTCAAAACAAATATTTCATGCCCTAGTTGATTGTTTTAATCCATAAATAGATCTCTTAAGGTTACAAAACACATGTTCATTGTCACTTTCTATTAAACTCTTTGGTTGTGCCATATAGATGCACTTATCAAGACTTCTATTTAGAAAAGCTGTGTTGGCATCCATTTGGCAAATATTATAATTGTAATAAGTAGCTATGGATAAGGAAATTCTAATGGATTTAAGCATGGCTATCGGTGAAAAAGATTCCTCATAATTAATTCCTTTTTTTTGAGTAAACTCTTTTGCAACAAGAATAACCTTAAAAAAACTTACTTTTTCATCCACACCTCTCTTTTTCTTGAAGATACACTTACAACCAATAGGTTTAACACCCACAGGTGGTTCTACAAGATCCCAGACTTGATTAGAATAAAGACTCCATTTTAGATTTCATAGCAAAAATCCATATTTCAGTATCTTTATCATATAGTGCTTCAGCGGATTCAATGGTTTTGTATTAGATTCTTTAGGATTCTATGAAATGATTCTCCCAAGAGCATATGTGATGAGTCCAATCTAACAAGATATAATAAATGGGTATGATTACCATAAAATACCAATAATTCCTACTTTACAATTTCTAGGACCTAAGGCAAGAAAACTAGCTACTCTGCTTGAATTCCAATAAATTCAATATGAATTCATACTGACCAACTTAGTTTAAGGAAGGGAAAGCCATAGCCTACTTGTAGCCTGATCACACGTGCTCCAATTCACCTTCTGGAGTTGTTTCCTTCTATACGACCTCTAAATGCTACTACGCTGTCAACAATCGACTCACGAACATCATAATAGTCATTTTCGCACAAAATTTGCAAGAAAAGGAGATAGATCAATTTTGGAGCCTAAAACGAGAAATGTGGGACCCATATTCAAAATTTTGGAAATGGCCCCAAAAATTGATCCCAAGAAACATTCTCAACTCAATAGATAAAATGGAAACTAATTAAATCCAAAAACAACACAAAATAGGCACACAAATAAAATCTCAAAATTAACTAAAAGTCAAGGAATGACAACAAGTATAGGGAGAAATTAATAAAAAAATGAAGTTTCAAAATCCGAAACGAATCACTCCATGATGATGCTTGCATAAAACCTCCCAAAAGAGACTCAAGAATCTCTGGAATCAAATATCTACCCCTCAAGATATGACCACACAAGGTTACACAAAAATTCACTCCAAAAATACATTGAACAACAACTATAACCACAAAAATTACTTGAAATGAAGCCTCAACTTTACTTTACGATGAAATTTTCTTAAATTGGGAGCTTTGGATTAATAGATTTGGGCTTAAAATAGTCAAGAAATCACCCCTAGAAGATATCAATAAGTTTTGAGTTCAAAAAAAGAACTAAAAAGTATAAAGACCCACGGGCATCGCTATAGCGACCCCTCCCCAAAAGGGTGGGAGCTACAACAACTCTGTTATAGTGAGCCAAGAGTCACTATAGCAATACCCCTGCCCTTACATAAGTGTTGCTATAGCAACATCCTGGTTGCTATAGCAAACCTAGAGATGCTGTAGCAACAGGATCGAATTTTCACCTTGAGATAGCTTATTTCCCCTAGTGACAGGATCGGATTATCAATTGAGATAGCTTATTTTCCCAACTCCTAATTCTCGATGGGGTACTGGAAGTTCATTCAAACCGCCGTACACATGAATGATCTATGCTACTCTACCAAAAATGATGCTCCTGATTCAATGGCGCAGTCAAAATTGCCATACGAGGTCATTTCAACTAAATGTGGATCCTACTCCTACAACCATTTTAAGCAAATTTCTACCAAAGGGCTCGAAACAAGCTTAGAAGCCTCAAGAACAAAATGAATAGTCTCCCTAGATAAAATTTCACATTTCAAAATTGAGTGCGCTATCAAAATTTTTATTTGGGCGCATCTTCCAAGAATGTTGACCAAAGTCAAACATTGGCCAATTCAGAAAGCTAAAATACAAAACTCAGTATAAACCCACATTGAAAGCCTTGGTTCTTGAGCTGACCATGCTTCTAGCCTAATTTGGCCATTTCGAAGCTGAAGAAACTTTTAGAATTTACTTATGGGGGCTATATACCAATGTTTTGTGCAAAAATTAATTTTTCAAGGTTTAAGGCCTTTCAAAACAAAAAACACGGTACAACTCCCTAATGAACAACCAGAAAACCATGCAACCAGTGCCAGTTTGTCATAATAACATAGGGCACTGTAGGAATGCTCTAATGTTGAAAAATAATGTGGTCAAGGTAAAATGATTGAGAGGCTCAATACATTATTAGAAAGTCAAACTAGTAACTTTTACATAAATTTCCAAGTGGATAATATCGAAGAGAGAGAAAGAGACGAAGAGAGAGAGAGGTGAAAATACAAAAATACAAAGAGAAAGAGAGATGAAAGTGTGTATATATATACACAAATAGAGAGAAAGGAGGTGAAAATATAAAAATAAAAAGAGAGAGAGAGAGGTGAAAATGCAAAATAAAAGTAGAGGGAGAGAGGGATGAACTTACAAAATACAAAAAGAGAGACGTGACAATACTACAATATAAAGAAGAAGAAAAGTGAAAATACAAAATACAAAGATGGAGGGAGAGAGTGGAGAGAGGAACAGAAAGAGAGAACATGGAGAGAGGCGAGTGAGATTGAGAAAAGAGAAGAGAGAATTTTAATTTTTTAAACGTATAATCTTAAATAGAAGCTATAATCCATAGATATTCAAACTTTAGTTATAAAACTCTAATTAACCCTAAACTATAGTTATTTTGAATGTTTCTCATCTTTATTTCCCTTATATTCTATGCATGAACCTGTGGACCTATTTTTACTAATCTTTCTTTGGAGGATCTCAAGTCAGTCCCATTCTTATCTCACTCAAACAAAAGAAATTTTTTGGTCTAATAACCTAAAATATATAGTATAAATTATATAAATCTCATACTTTATAGCGTTAATTTCATATAGCCCTAATTTTTTTCAAAATTATGGTGTAATGACCCAAAACTGTGCCCAAAAATGTGCCTCGAAAGTGCCAGAATCATAATTTCTATATATCTCAAAATTCGTGCGTGATATAAAAAATCTGACATAATATTATTTGTTCAAGGGTTAAATTGTGTAGAAAATAGGTCTAACCCTGATTTAAGAGCAATTGATTAGCAATTTCATTTTTTCAAAAATGTAAATTCCAATGAGGTTCGCACCAAGGGCGTGCCTCAGTGTATTTTTTGCCCAGTTTTGACTTCGGTCCAAGACTTTTAAATCTTAGGCCTAAGTGTTCCAAAACATGAAAATACCTATATGTAGCCATTTTCACCCTCATATCATTTTAAACATTTTTCATTACTCATTTAAATACTTATCCAAATATTTTACTCCTAAATTCAAGTCTCAAAACCCTCTCCGGATCTAAGGATTTCCTCTCAAGCTTCAAATCTTCATCTCGAATCTTTATCAAGTTCATCTCCAAAGCTAAGATATATGGGTTTCTTTTACAGGTTCCTTTCACCCATGATACCCAAGCTTTTTTTTTCTTTAATTTGCATGATTTAAAGTTGATTTACTCATGAGTCTTATTTATTATCAAATTCACAGCATAATATATTAGTATTTATGAAATTATGACTGTTTTACTATGTTTTGGGCTATAAATCAAAGACCTAATGTGAGATTTGATGAAGGGTTTTGATGTATATTGTTTGAGGGTGTTTCCAAGAATCTATTGATGGTCTTACATTGGATTTTCTAGCATGATAACACTCTTGAATTGCATGATTTTACACTAGCACTACATACCCTCTAAGTGTTTGATAAAATGTCCGGTTATATTTTCTTAAAGAATTGAAAGTCCAATGCATGTCTTATGAATTAAATGACTTTATAATGATTAAATGATGACGAAATGATGATCAAATGATAATGGAATGATGATAAAAAGGAATGCATGTATATGGTGATGAAGGAATGTATGTGTATATATATATATATGGTATTATCTTTATAGTGTTGTGGATGGCCAAGCCTAGCTCGGGGAATGTAGGCCCAGGTAACCTTGTTGAGGGATTGGTACCTCGACAGCCTAGCTCGGGGGGATGGTAGGCCAGGGTAACCTTGTTGGGGGTTTGTACCCATCAACTTTATTGGGGGTTTGTACCATGTCATATTGCTATATGTACTCATTGCCTATGCTTATGCATTTCGATTATTTTACTATCACTTGTTGCATTGCATCCTTCATACTTAGGACATTGAAACGTACTAACGTATACTCTATACCTACATCCATGTGGCTAGTATGATTATCTCTCAAGCTTGTTGGTGAGTGCTCCATTTTGGGGACATTGCTTATGATCTTTTGCTATATACTAAGACTATCTTAACTTTATTCATGTATTGACTATGAGAGCGAGCCCAATTGTTTGATGTGGCCCCCACTCTTATCTATATAGTAGAGGTGTTGTTGGACATGTTATGTATCTATGCTATAAGCATTGACTCTCTCATTTCTTGATAATATGATATGAAAGTTGACTCTCTCATTTCTTTATCATATGGTATGGAAGTTTACCCTTAGCCCTAATTTCCTTGCTTATGCTTAACTCTTATTATTATTTAATTGCTTCTGCGACCAAGGATGTGTAATGATATGTTATGAGGCTTGTTTAGGGTTCCTTCAGGTTTCCCATTCGCCGATCACGTCTAGGCCCTAGGCTTGGGTCATGACATACAGAATATCCCTCCTTTTTAGTAGTCAGTCGTATATGAGTTGGGGACTAATACAAAGAGAAATTTTAGGTAGAAACTAAATTAGTTGTGTTAAAAAGGAGTTGTTACTATAATTAAAAATTAATCCCAGAATCACACTTAAACATCTTTCTTGTTTCAGTTAATTAGCTGTGTATGTGTAACATATTAGATATTTCAAATTTTCAACAAAAAAATGATCTAGACATGGAGATCTAGATGAAAAATTCAAAAAGAATGACGTTATTTTTTGACAAATTCCAGCAGCATGAATATATCAATCCTTCTACGACATTCAGAAATTAGGGAAAATAATGTTGTGTATGTAAGGTATAAGAGTGATGGAATAGTTGTCAGAGAAAATATATCATTTGTTAATATAAAAGCAGCCATTGCTTCCGAGTTAGTGGTTGACGAATAGAGACAAAAATTGTAGATCAGGTATGTCATGGAAGACAATTTGTTGCCAATCACAATTTGCAATGACATGGGGGTAATGTTATATGTTGAAGTGAAGAAAAAGGAACCATATTTAAGTATGTACCTACTGTTGATTTATCAGATGGGGTGTTACAGGTTGTTTATACAATAAATGGGTCTATTAATTGTGTTAAAATTCAACAAGATGAGTCTGATATTATTGGTTTGGTTGATTCAGATAATAATGTTGGTTTTTCTTGTGAATTATAGGTATTGAATGTGGACATTCTTTCAATAGATGACGAGATAAAAGAGAAACAAATGTTTAAGGAAAAAGCTACTTGGGTAGCACTGATTGGGAAATACAAGATCATCAATGGCTTAAATTTTAGGGTGAAAAGGTATGATAGACAAAGGTATTATTCCTGCACTGATTTGTAAAATATTCTAAGAGTTGTTTGATAAGGAATAATTGATGATGTTCATGCTCCAATAAGAAAGCGGTCGCTATCAGTAATTAACCTAACCGAAGGTTAGGGTCGAATCCACAGGGAATACAGAGCTTGACTAGAAGATTTCACTACTAATCATTTCAAGCATCAATAACTAAAATCTCTAAATAAGGGGGGGGGGATTGTGATTCAAAAACAAAAGTAAAATTACAACTATACTACTACGTGGGAAAACACTCAATTCTTGAGAATTGTGTTCCTCATGGTTCGTTGACTCGATTACCCTAGGTAATATAACCACAATTGAAGATTTGCATGCAGGACGGTAACTTAGGTTCTTCTAGCCCTCTTGTGAAGGTAAAGGTCAAATTTCAACATGGCGCTTGGTCAGCAACCATGACGTTCCAACCAACCATTATCACTTATCCCAGTCAACCTCCCCTTAGTCAGGTTCAGTTGATTAGACAAGAAGATATCGATCGAATCTTGTCAAAACAAACAAAAATGCACATACAAGACATAAATGAGAGTTTTACCAACAAAATGAAGAAAGTAGGCACCACAAGTTGCAAACCCACAAGGTTGATTGATCAACAATGAGTACAAGGCAAGATTTCCAATACCCAAAATAGATTTTCCAATAGAAAATAATAAACTAATCTAAAAACTAAGAACCGATTCAAAAGATGATTCTCAAATGTCTCCTGGTTGAACTCTTTTCTAAAACCCTCACTTAAACTATATGTAGTATTTGTAAAATAACCTTAGAATTTACACAGAAAGACAGCTGCCAGCTAACAAGTCTCATAGATACCACTCGTAGGATGACCTACGAGTCAGAGTCGGAGTCTCGTATCAGGTTCTTAGCATCTTGGACTAAACTGGTATGACCCATAGGTATGAGTCGTTACTTGAGCTATGACTTGTATATTTTTCTCGTAGTCTTGGCCTTTAGTTTTTGATCCAACATTTTAGCTCTCAGATTCCTGCTACGAGTCCACCTATATGAGTCATAGTGAGACTTATGACTCATAAGATGGCCTCGTAGGGGTGATCTCCACTTAGCAGATTTTTGAATTTTTGATCTCTGATTTTTGCAACGACACACCCTACGATTCATAGCTTGGGCTACGACTCATAAGTGTGCTCGTATGTCCTAAGCTTCAGCAAAATCTGCAACTTTTCTTCAAGATCATATAAACCTAACTTTTCTTC
>DF357476.1:4820-15074 GCA_000787875.1 Solanum virginianum | reverse complement strand
TCGTTTGTTCTAAAATCGGGGTTAGATCCATCACCAACTCAAATTAATCCCCCTAATCAAGAATATGAAGTTTGATTTTTAATATCACGCATAGATTTTGAGATATATGGAAATTATGGTTCCAGACACTTCTGAGGCACATTTTCGGCACTTTTTGGGGTCCTTTCAAATAAAAACCACCACAAACAAGTCAAGGAAGGGTTTAGAGACCATATTCATAAGGTCCATGAATATAGCCGGTGCATTAGTCAACCCAAAGGACATAACCACAAACTTAAAGTGTCCATACCTAGTTCAAAAAGTCATCTTAGGAATGTCACACTCCCTCACTTTCACTTGGTGATACCTAAACTGGAGATCAATCTTAGAGAAGTACTAGCCCCTTGAAGTTGATCAAAAAGGTCATCAATACTTGGTAGAGGGTACATATTCTTTATGACGACTCTATTAAGTTATCGGTAATCAATTCACATTCTAAGAGAACCATTCTTCTTCTTCACAAATAACACCAATACACCCCAAGGTGACTTACTAGGCCTTATAAAACCCTTTTCCAACAAATCCCTCAATTCCTTTTTCAACTCCGCTGGGGCCATACAGTAAAGGGGAATAAAAATGGGTTAAGCATCGGGAAGGAAGTCTATACAAAAGTCTATTTTCCTTTCGGGAGGAACGCAGGGAAGCTTGTCGGGAAAGACATCAAGAAACTTATTAATCACCAGAACCGAATCTACAGGAAGGACTTTGGACTCAACATCCCTAACCCTTACAAGATAATAGAGATAACCCTTAGAAATCAACTTTTGGGCTTTAAGAAAAGAAATGAATCTACCCTTGATCACCACATCATATCTTTTCCCCTCAAGGAAAGGCTCATTACAGAATTGGAATTTAACCCTACGGGTCTATAATCAATAAAAACATAATATGTTTGCAACCAATCTATCCAAACAATGATATCAAAATCTACCATCTTTAACTCAACAAAATCACAAGGCAAGATTTTATGCAATATGAATATAGGACAATTTCTATAGACTCTTCTAGCTACAATAGACTCACCAATGGGGTAGACACTTCATAGGGTTCACACGATGACAATTTCTATAATCTCTTTTAGTAACAATAGACTCACCAATGGGGGAAGACACTTCATAGGGTTCACATAATAATTTAGGGCTAACATGAAGCTTTTTGGCAACAAAAGGAGTAATAAAAGAAAGAGTGGCACTTGGGTCTATCAAAGCATACACATCAAAATCAAAAACCTTTAACATACCGGTGATGATATCGGGCACCTCATCTACCTCTTGTCTCCCTTGAAGAGCATAGAACCTATTTTGCCTTGGGACACCCCCTTATTGGCCTTTCTCTCTTTTTGACTCATATTTGTACCTTGGCCTTGTGGATGACCATATCTACCCTTGTTTTGATTATGAGGACAATCAATCACCTTATAACCCACTTCACCACAACCATAGCATGCATTAGTGTTCTTCAAACATGGGTTATTATGGCTTCTACCACATCTTGGGCACATAGGGTTAGGCACCACACCACCACCACCTTGGACCCTTAGGTCTTCATTACCAACCCTACTATTAGGAGCATTAGAGGACCCTTGGCCTTAGAACTTATGGCCTTGAGGAAACTGGCCACCCTGGGATTTTGGAATGCACCTTCAAGACGAGCCCTTTTGGCCTCACCACTTCTTCTCTTTCTCAACTTTTCCCCTTCTAGTTGTTTGGCATATGTCATGAGGTGGGAAAAGTCCATATCACCTATCAATATGCTAGTACAACACTCCTCATTCACCAAGGTCGGACACACCCGACATAAATTTGTTCATCAAAGACCTCAGCTCGGCAACCAATTGTGGGACATACTTGGAAAGTTGGTTGAACTTGAGGGAATACTCCCTCACACTTATAGACCCTTGCTTTAGGTTCATAAATTCCATTATCTTTGCCTCCCTAACCTTAATAGCAAAGAACTGTTGAGAAATGTCGCTTTGAATTCTTCCCAAAGGATAGCATCACCATTACCCTTCTCTATCTTCCATAAAGTGTACCAAATTTGAGCCACCTCTTTGAGTTGGTAGGCCATCAATTTTGCCTTTTCCTCCAAGCTAACCCCCATAATGGATAACATCTTATACACATCATCAATGAATTCTTGTGGATCCTCATCCACCTTGGACCCGTGGAACTCCGATGGGTTTATTCTAGTAAAAATCCCTCACCCTTAAGGCCAGAGTAGGAGCATGAGGGTCTTGGGCCCCTTGGTTGATTTGGTTGGCCATAGAATGAGCCAATGTGGTGATTGCTTCTCGAAATTCATCATGGGCCACTCCCTCATTTTGAGGAGCGAAATAGGCCAGTTGCTCCTTGGGTGAACGAGCTCTCCTTAGTCTTCCTCTTGGAATAGGCATGCTCTAGAATAGAAAAGTATATTCGTTAGAGGAAAAAGCCTTACCTTACTTCTAAAGCACAATGTAGATCACGAAAAAGGGAAATATTTCCTAAAATGCCTCATAGCCTCTCAGTCATAGTTGTGGTGCACTTCACAACTATGACCAAGAACCTAATCAACATGGTGTGTTGGATTGCAAGGACCATTAACAACTTAGTGCTCTGATGCTAAGTTTGTCACTACCCAAGCCTAGGGCCTAGACGTGATACTGCAAATGGGGAACCTGAATGAAGCCCAAACAAGTCTCTTAGCATATCAATCATACATCCTTGGTCGCGAAAGCAAAACATAATTGACAAAAGACATAAAGAAGAGAAAGGGGACCAATGGAAGTCTTGGATAGTGTATAGAGTATGTGTTAGTACATTTGAATGTACTAAGTATGTAGGATACAATATAACAAGACACAGGTAACATAGTCAAAATGCATAAGCATAAGAAATGGATAAGTATAATATCAATACGACATGCATGATCAATGCTTGAAGTAAAACATGCTTGTAAATCATATATCTTGTATATAACAAAATACATGTGTAATAGGAGACCATATTCACATAGCGTAAGCAAGATTTACTGGAACTCCAAGGCATGTCACCCCCTTGGAAGGTGATTGAGGTACATACCCCTCAACAAGGTAGATGGGCATGTCACCCCCCATCATAGTGGTGAAGGTACATATCCCTCGAACAGGTCGATTGGCATGTCACCCCCATCATAGTGGTCAAGGTACATACCCCTCAACAAGGTAGATGGGCATGTCACCCCCCATCATAGTGGTGAAGGTACATATCCCTCGAACAGGTAGATTGGCATGTCACCCCCATCATAGTGGTCAAGGTACATACCCCTCAACAAGGTAGATCGCCATGTCACCCCCATCATAGTGGTTGAGACTTGTCACTCCCTCAACAAGGTGTGGTCAACTTGCAACACTATAGATAATTTTTATGAATTCAACATATATATACTTTTCCTTAATCATCATATAACTACTTGACTTATAAACCATGTAATAGACCATCAATAACTCAAGAATTTATGTCGAGGCATTTTACCAAACACTTGGCGGGTGTGAAATGCTAGTTCAAAATCATGAAATTCAAGAGTGAAATCATGTGAGAAAACTCATTATAATTCAACCTACCAACACATAGTGAAACTCTCATGCAAAATATCTTTAAATCTCTCATCAAATCTCATAATAGATTATAGTTTCATAGTTCAAAACATGCATAATCATAATAGATAAACCATCTCATGGTAGAAGCTTGAAATAGTAGACTTGTGTTTCCAATCATCATTTTATAAAATACCAACATAGTTTATAACTATAATCCATAATAAGTAATATCTATAAGTAATACAACTTGAAAACATGCAATCTTTCATAAAAGGAAGGTTCAGACTATCGAACACAATAGGTCCCCAGGTATATCGTACATAAGTGTCATCCACGACTATGCGGAAGTCATCGACTGGAATAGGAAATTCTGGTAATTGGGAGTACAAGAATGTGTGAATAAAGTATAAAATTGCCATTCTTTCCTTGATGTAGATTTGGATGAGACTTGAAGAATTAAGCTTGAGACACTAATATTTGGGTGAAATATTTGGTTAAGTGTTAGAGAGGGTTTTGAGAGTGTCTTGGGTGATATAGAGTTGAAACATAACTAAGTATAGGTATTTTCACGCATATGTGGGCATGGGGCCAAGACCCAAATGTTTTAGGCCAAAACAAAAAAATTAAAGAAGTGCTAATACACCTCCGCGATGGGTCCACATCGCAGAGGCATCACGGACCCCTATTGGAAATTTAAAATTTGGCAAAAATGAAATTTTGCTACGAGTCCTCTAAAATTGGAGTTATACCCATTTCTCACTTAATTTTGCCCCCTAAGCAAGAGTATGAAGTCATATTTTTTATATCACTTATAAATTTGAGATATATGGAAATTATAATTATAGGCATTCCAAAGCACATTTTGGAGCTTTTTAGGGCGTTTTATTGAGGCACAGTTCACCTTCAATCTCTTTTGTTAGATCCTCTGAGCCATCAATTTATTCAATAATGGCAAGTTAGGACTGCATATAATAATTTTTTAATAATTTATATTAGAGATACTTGGACAACCATTGAAATTCATTGTCACTTGATGGAATTGGCTCTTTTGTTTCAACTTTTGAAGCTTGATGTATCACATTTTGCAAAATAAAATATAAGTATATCAATAGATAATAATAAAAATATTAATATTTTTTGATACATGTCAATGCATATAAAATTGTTACTGATACATTGTGTTGCAATATATTGTGTACTGATACATTTACCTTCGATTGTTCTGGGTATGTGGTCTATTATAGGGGCTCATCAACTGCTTCAACCATGGGAAAATTTTTGAATGTCGGAACAACCTAGAAAAAAGATGTGAATTTTTTAGGAACAAATGGTAATGGACTGTTGATGTATGAAAATATTATTATGTATCAGTATAGTTGATCAAATAAAATTTGTTTGTTTGGCTGATATTTGAATGTATATTCTATGTATCAGCAAAGTTGATGTTATGTTTAAATCAACTGATACTTCATATAAATTAATTGATACACAACTAATTGTTGCTCTACTATTAATAAAGTATATTTAGTTACAATAAGAAAAAAAGATTTCTAATTCTAAATTTTGAAAATAATAATTATCTCGGTTGCATCAGCAAAATGAGCTTCATCTTCTATAACCTCCATGAAACTGGCTGGCATGGGACTTTGAGGGGGAGTGACTAGATTGTCAGTGTAATCATGAGGCTTTCTCTAATCAAAATCATCATGTACAGCAAGGACTGATATGTCATCGATGTCCTTCAAATTTAGAAAAAAGAAACAAATTCACACAAAATACTACGTAATGAGGTCAATGAATTGACTTCGATAAATATATGTTTATTACCTCCTCAGAAATGTGGATGTCCTTACCAAGAGCTCTTATAATATTATGATTCGATTTTACCAATGCCTCCAGAGCAATTGTCTTATGATCAAGTGCATTGACCTTATGATCAAGTGCGTTGAACTTACGATCAACCTTAAAAAAATAAATAATTTGGTTAATTGTCAAGTTTTATTTCTATAATAAAATAAATAAACTAACTACTGATACTCATATATTTATTCAAAAAAACACTTGACTTGGTTTAATTCACTTGTGTCGTCATGTTTAGCTTGGGGTGTTCACTGGTCTGAAGGAACAGATGCCGATGCACGTGCTTCATCCTCCCTATGTACTTGTTCTTGAAGTACAGGCTTCTTAATCTTGGCAGTTTGCAATGTGACAGGTTTTTTCTCATGTACACCTATCCTCTTGTTAGGTGATTGTAGGGATGTTGAATGAATAATAGACTTTGACTAGCTTAACAGATGGTCTGGTGGTTCAGTGTTAAAATCCTAGAATCAGATAAGACCCCTTTTTTTTGAATGATTCTCATGAATATGTATTTTTTATGGTGTAACAAATGTAAATGGTACAGAATCATGGACATCTACCAGGTTTGGTAACTTGAGAGATGCCAGTTCTTCGGCGGTTGGAACTATATTGGAACAAGGGACCTTAAAAAATAATAAACAAAAATAATAACCTATGTTTGCCTATTTTTTTGTATCACTTTGTGAAATTTCTTTTTGTATCAACAATTTATGTGTATTACTTGTATCAATATTTCACAAAACTATTAAATCATGTAAAATTTTGATTTAAATATAAAGATAAGTACCTCGATGAACATGATAGACAAGAAACTATCAAATTTTGGTCTCTATTCAATGACTTGCCAATTCAGAATTCTTGGGATGTGATTCCTATTTTTAATAGCAACATCTTTGGCAACTATGGTATAAACCCCAGAATTGGTTAACTGTGTCAATTCAGAATTCTTGGGATGTGATTCCTATTTTTAATAGCAACATCTTTGGCAACTATTGAAGAGCATCTGTACATCTGAATGTTAAGAGTGTATAGCATGCCGTAGAATTGGTATAGCTATTTTTCAGTCATGAAGTTCTGCCTGAAGGTTTTAATTAGACTATCGAACACAATAGGGCCCCAGGTATATCGTACATAAGTGTCATCCACGACTATGCGGAAGTCATCGACTGGAATAGGAAATTCTGGTAATTGGGAGTACAAGAATGTGTGAATAAAGTATAAAATTGCCATTCTAAAGGCATCACCGTCATTATACCACTGACCCATCAAAACGAGAGAAGTCAGATGGCCTTCATTGACACTTATATTTGGCTTGGGAAAGTATTTCTGCACCGGCTTACTGGGAGATTTATAGGTGTATCAAAAATCATCGACATTCCCGGTGCACTTCAACCCAGTGATGATGGAAAACTCTCTCTAATTGAATATAAGTATATTTTCCTTGCCATGACTGATGTGGATTACATCTTCATTTTCATACTTAATCTCCATTAACAGAAGACATTTCATTATTTGTCCTTGAAAATTTGATACAGTTATCCTCAGATAAGGACCAAAAATTGACTGACGAAACAAAGCTAATGCACTTTCACCAATGAATTTTTATACATATTTAACATAATTCCAATTATTTGTTACTCCAAACCTTAGTGAATGCCTAGGGACTTGCTTTATGACATAGTTTATATCCTGCATTAATACAATATTTTTCAAAGTTGTTCAATCAAGTATCAAGTGCTGGTAGATGCAGTAACTATTGACAAACATAGAATGCTGATATAAAAACTACACAATTGATGCACACAATAAATAACACATGTCATGGACAATGAGTTATCAAAACCATATCAACAAAAGTTGCTTGAAATTTATTGGCACATGCTAATAAATTTGAGTAAATAAGGATGTATCAATGTTGATAATAAATAGTTTAAAGAATGATGTTGATATAGTTTGTATATACTTGATACAACTCAATAACTAGTGTCAACTAAAATTGATATAATAAGCATAAATTGTTGACACAAAAAAAATGCACAGTTGGTACAAAAAAATGGCAACACATATCATGAACAGTGAGTAATCAACAGTGTATCAACAAAATTGCTAACAAGTTGTTGATACATGCCATAAAGTGCAGAATTTTCTAAAAAGTGTATCAGTGTTGGTAATAAACAAAATAATAAATATTGATATAAGTAGTATATGCTTGATACGGCCAATACCTCTATACTTGTATCAGTATTGGTAAAGCTTGTATTAATATTGATACTGTTGATAGAAACTGTATAATACTGATACAAAAAATTGAGATTTTTGCAATGTTCATATAAAAATATGTCTATTGATACATTATTCACATGAAAGACATAATGTCACAACCCAAGCCTAGGGCCTAGATGTGACATGATGAATGGACGAGGACCATTAACAATCTATTGCTCTGTTATCAAGTTTATTATGATCCGGACCTAGGGCCTAGACGTGACACGGTCAATGGGAAACCCAAGGGACCCCAAATAAGCCTCTTAGCATATCATTACACATCCTTGGTCGTGGAAGTAATAAAATAATAATAAGAGATAGTAAAAAGGGAATACGGGGTTAAGGGACATCCTTGATACCATAGAAACATAACTAGCCAATAGCATAACATTAACATATCATAAGGTTCTAACACCTCTAATACATAGATAGGAGCGGGGGCCAAGATAACTTTCCAGGCTCACCCTCATAGTCGAAAGCATACAATTACATAATGAGAGTCTTTACATAACATAAGAATAAAAGATATCATCTTCGTAGTTGAGGACTCACCAAACTTGCTTTGAGAAGTTAGAACTAGCCACGGGGAGGAAGTGGATGATCGTGAGGAGCACCGGTTCCTATATGGTAACATCATGTAAGCATAGAGTATGTGTCAATATATTTTAATGTACAAAGTATGTAGGATGCAATATAACAAGAGATAGGCAACATAGGCAAAATGCAATATCATAAGTAATAGATAGCATAATAACGTTATGATATATATGAATGATGCTTGATGTAAAATATGTTTATATCTAACATACAACATATGTAGGAAGATACCATCATCATATACCAAGCAAACTTGTACTTGGAATCCAAGGTAGACCACTCCTTGGAAGTGATTGAGGATCAACCCCTCAATTTGGTTGATGGTTGTTACACCCTACCATCTATGGTGATTGAGGTATAAACCCCAGAATTGGTTAACTGTGTGACCACTCCCATCCAAAGTGATTGAGGAATCAACCCCCCAATTGGTTTATGTGCATGACCACCCTTCATCCAAAGTGATTGAGGTATCAACCCCTCAATTGGTTAATGGGCATACCACCCCCCATCAAGATGGTTGGGGCAATTTACCCTCCTCAACTAGGTATGGTCAACTAACAACATTATAGGTACTTTCTATGAAATCAACATGTATATACCTTCTTTTCATTATCATAAAGTCATTCAAGTCATAGTTCATACAATAGATCATCAATAGCTCAAGAATTAAAAATCAGACATTTTATCAAACACTTGGCGGGTGTATAATGCTAGCGTAAAATCATGCAATTCAAGAGTGAAGTCATGCAATAAAACTTGAAGTAAATAAACCTACCAATACTTGGTAATAACCTCATACAATATAAATCAAAATCCTTCATCAAATCTCAAGATAGATCATGCATTCATGGCTCAAAACATACTTAAATAGTCACACTTTTATGGAACCCCAACTTAGTTCATAGTGAAATTCATAATAAGTAAGACCCATAAGTAAATCTACTTAAAATATGCAATTTAGGTAAAAAGAAAGACACTTTCAAGACCAAGAATTTTAAGTCTTTTTAGCTACATATTTATATGTTTGGAATTACAATTTTTAAAAATGTTAAGTGTGTGGTTTTGTGAGTGGTCCATGTTTCATTTAGACTAAGATTTATTTCATTAAGTGGTCTTCTAATAATTTATATACATATGCATATTTTCAAGAGGGCAAGACCATTTTCCCCCATCTTCTCAACACTTAGAAAAAATGAGGGTAAGGATGAATAGTAGCAACCCTCTCGGGTTGCTATAGTAAAGTTCAAACCATGAAAGTTTGATTGTTTAGTTAAGTTTGAAGCTTGAGAGGTGTAATTCGAAATTGGGTATATGTGTATGTATGAGTTCATGTTGTTTCAATTTTATTTTCTTATATGTTGTTGGTATAAAATATGCTTCTTGTAAGGTGATAAGAGTGTTGGAAGGTTATGGTATGTATTCTTGGATTGGTTGGTCGAGTTTGAACTCTTGAAGCTTTGAATTGTTGCGTTTTGACATTAGAAGTTTATGTTGGGCGTTAGGGTGCTGTGTTATGATTATTGGGGTGTGTAGAAGTGGTTAAGTATGCCAAGTATGTATATAACTAGTAGGCTATCCAGATTTTTAAAATTTGGTAAGAATGTGAAATGTCGTGTCTTGGCGTTTTAAGGTTCCGTTTGACGCTTGAAGGATATAATTGGGTTCTTGAAGCTTGTATAAGTATTTGAACATATTGTGTATGTGAATAATGTGTTGCTAGCCCTGTTTTTCAATTTTGCTAAGGAACTAGGGTTGTTAATGAATTAATAAAGTTGTGTAGCTTGAAATGGCTTCTTGTTACTCCATGATTGTTGTTATTGTCGTTGTTGGTTAAATGGGGTCGAGTTGGGACCCCCGGGATGGCCTAATTTAAAGGGAGATGCTGGCAAAATTTTTGTAAAACTTGGAGAAAGTTTAGTAATTGAAGTGCAAAAGAT